>LPNX011030482.1:103582-165899 GCA_001517045.1 Pseudotsuga menziesii | reverse complement strand
ATGGAATCCACTTTTTAAGCAAGCATCTCTCATCGCATCTTTTTCGCAATGGAGAAAGCATGCAGCCATTGTTGGATTTTATGCAAGGACATAACTATAAAGGACAGGTAAACTTTGTTGTTTTCTTGTTCTGTTAGTTTTGTGTCAAAGCTTAACTAGGATACCATAGTTGATACCCAGTACATAATAGGTATTAGATACCTCACACTGAAGATGGAGGTATCTGCACTACACATGCTGCAGTGCGGATACAAACAACAGAAGCAGTGCGCATGTGCTGTATCCGCACTGCAGCAACCTCCCTTCTCGTGTTGATTTAAATATTGTGAGTAAAGTTACCTACAAACAACACATGTTAAGCAAAAAAAATTTGATGCTCGCTGAAAAGAGAAAACAAATAACTGAAAAATGTACATAGTAATTGCATGCACTTATTTGGTGTACGAAAAATAAAAAACCATTGTGCAATGGTATATTTTAAGTACAACTAAGTGCAATGGTAAAATTCAGCTTACTACATTAAATTACAACAATCATGTTTAATTATAACTATCAAATCATTGGAATTGTCAATGTAGGTGTTTGGATTACTAGACCTCACTAACTAGACATAAATTCAAGTGCACTACAACAAAAAGCATTTACAAATTCAACTAGCCAGTTGACTATAGTTACAAAATATCACATGTACCATAACAACACTATAATGAATCATATAATGAATCATATTTTGCACCCCAACCATGATAGGTAACAACCTTAGAAATTTTAGCTTCTTGGGGAAGCATATAAATCATGATCCCATGCTTATTACATCTTTGGATGTTGAGAGCACCATTTGTCAAAGCATGCTCATTATAATAATCTACATAGGCCATTACTTTGGTCCAACGAAACAAGTGACAACAAACCTGCACTTGGAAAAGAACAAATGAATTAGCTAATCAATAAATATGTAAATATATACACAAATACATACATGCATACTTCATTTACTTCAAAACCGATATCCTAAACCCTTAGTTGTGTTGAAAGATGTAAGAAAATTTTGTTTGCATCAGATATGTTGAGTATAAGAGGTTTATCTATTGGAGGGTACTATAGCCTGTGGTATCCGCATTCACAATGATCAACAACCAAGGGAGTGATGTAGTAATTTTTTCCCAAGCAGATCTATGTGATCAGTGAACAAAAATCAATCTAAACAAACAGAAAACAACAACCTACCTTCTAACAACAATCTACCTTCAAGAGCAGTGTTGTTTTGATAATCAGACATTTTAAATGACTGAGTTGTTTCAATTTAAACTAGCAGCATATCCAAACTATAATAGCATGATAGAAAGAACTCACATCTCCATTCAAGTTGTATCTTTACATTTATATTTGGTAGAACTATTAAGTTAACCTCCTAATTTCAAGGCAGAATATCAGCATTGGATCAAAATCCACATTCTTAGGTCAAGGTAACAAAAGGAAATAGTTATTATACTTACAAGAAATAAAAAGAACTTATAACCATATACTTGATCCAAAGGAGGTGCATCCTATAGGAAAGGAAATGTTCTAAACTCATACTTACAATTGTTTAAAAAACAACGAGTTTATATCCATATATTTAATCCACTACTGAACTGCATGTTTTTGAAAAAGTGATAAAATGAAATTTTGTCAACCCATGGTTACCATCTCTATGAGAAAAGTAATAAGTTTGCAATAAAGCAATGAAGCTAGCTTTTATAAAACATCTCTTTAAAAACAAATAAAAGTATCTATACACAACATATACACAACATTGGAGAAATGTCTTTGAACATAAAGGATAACTCAAACAAAACTGTCCATACAAAATATATGTTGAAAAATATAATGGCTTTCAAGGGATTGCATTGTAGTTGCTGGTGTTAGTTTCTGTGTTGCTGCTCAGATATGCATTGTTGATCCAGAACTTGCACTATCTTTCAACTGTTATTTTTCATTGTCCAAGTACTAAATTTGCTATTCTTATTGCTGAGCAAGGTATAGTTGAAACTTGTCATCAAGGATGATTGGAGGGTAAAGTTACAAAACTATTCAACAAGGATTTGGCTGAAGAGGTTCAACATTTCATAGACTTGGGTAAATTGTGTTTTTTGAGGGCCATCCTAACTGTTATTCCACGATCTGTGTTGATTACAAATATTCTTTTGCTAAGAAAAGACCTTCATGTTGGTGAATCTAAACCTACAGACACAAGTATCGCTCTACAGAGGACATGGTAGTTTGGACTGTATTGTTTGATGGAATCCTGCCTTTCCTTTGCAATTTATGTTAAAGCTCTGTGGACATTCACTTTAATTTCCATTCAATAACTGCACTGTAGATTTGTTTACAACAGATAAAAGCATTTGTTTTAGTTGATCTTCCTACCATTACTGAAGGGGAATTTCACCATGCAGCCAAGATCTAGAGTATTGCAGTCAAACCTTATGAGTTATTTACAGATTTCATGGTTAGCCGCATACTAAAAATAATCTGGAATAATTAGAAAGATCCTGTCAACCAGAAAATCAAACAAGTACACGTTTTTGAGTTGCTGATAGATGTGCATTCCATTTTTTTAAGACTTCGAAGTGGAATTCATTGCAAATGAATTTTAAAGCTGAATCTGAAGATAAAAACAATGCAACGGGTACCTTTCTAAACAAGATTGCATCTGACCTGTTGTTTGTTGGTGGCCATCGAAAGGGGAGGTATGTACCCCTTGCAACTCTAGGTCAGCGGTTGGGGGCCAATAATATCTTAAGCATGAGCCCAAAATTACTTTTTGAGATGGTTCAAGCCTATATGAATGATGATGTTTGATGTGCTGCAACTTCATTCTTGAAATGTTTCCTTGAGTGCCTACAAAAATATTGTTGGAGTTCTGATGGGGGGGTTGAGGAGGGATATAGAGCCATTAGACAGCTATGGATACCTCCTATTCTTCCTGGAGTAGTGTCTGGTTTTTCCAAGCTTCGGTCAAACTTCAATACCTATGCTTTGGTAGTTGCACTGCAGATAGATGGTGATGGAATTATTACCATGCTTGCTTTTATTTTCAACCATGACACTAAAATGGAAAGCATGAATGGCATATTCAGTTGGTTTGAAATAGAAGGAGCAGTTGGTCTTCCAGGAGCTTTAACAATTGAGCAAAATGTTGCTATGACTATCTCTTTGTTGAAGGTATCTCATTCACTTGCTTTGCTAGAAGGAGACATCGAGTGGTACTACAATCCTTCATTACTTTCAGATGACAGTGACAAGATTAGGCAGCAAGACAATGGCTTGGCTGTGGTTTGTGTAAAAAGGTCCAAGGTTCAAGTGCCTGTTGAGTGGCTGAAATTTGCATTAACTCACATAGATGATATGCTTCATATACATGTTGCAGAATTGTTGTTCTTAAATCCCAAGACATCAAGCTTGGTATCTAGCTTAGAACTGAGTCTGATGCGAATGGCAATTCCATTAAACACACATTTCTCTTCTATAGCTTTTTGAATGAAGTGGACTAACCTCTTCAGAAAGTTTTTTTCACGAGTACGTACTACAATTGAAAGGCAAATGAAACAAATTGCATCCAAATTATGTGTTAATGGTAGTAGCAATGTGTGAAGAGATGGTATAGAAACAGGTTATTCACTTGCAGCAAATTATAAGAAATACAATAAGAGTATATTGGAAGGTGTAAGGGAACTCGACCGGTTTATGAAGTGGTTGGGATGCCTTCTTTTTTCATCTTTGTATCCTTCAGTTCCCTATGAAAGGAAGAGCATGGCTATGGAGATGTTATTGGTGATGATTAATGTTTGGCCCATTCATCAACTGGAAAAGAAAGAGTCTAGTCAATGTGCATCGTCTTCATCTTTAGGTACTAGTTACTACCATCCATATGGTCAAGGGCTGCTTTTAGCAGATTCCACACCGGTATTCGTTGGAGCTATTGTAGATAGTTGGGACAAATAGAGAGAAAATGCATTTCAAATCCTTATATAGTTTCCTACTCCTCTACCCGGAATCACTAATAAGGTCACTGTTAATGAAGTTATTGGGTGGTCAAAAACTCTTGTTAGCAATCCACGTGTGAGAGAGAGTAATGCATGAGCATTGGATTTGCGTCTTATCTTTAGAAAGTATGTTCAGGAGCTTGGCTGGATTGTGAAAATTTCCCGAGTTCATGTTTCCAAGTCTAAATTTTTTGAACCTCATTTACTGCACAAGAGTGTTTGGAGGGCTAAAAAGAATTACTTAGTACATAGAAATAATGTTGGAAATCCAATTGGAGAATACATTCAATCCTAGATTGACTGGTTAAACATGGGGATTGAAGAGGGTGAGAAATATATGGTGAAAGAATGTGAGCACATATTTGTTCATGGCATATTTCTTACACTACGATACACAATTGAAGAATTGGATTACACTTTTGAGGCTACTCGAGCAAGTGCCTCTTAGCTACAGGCTGTCCTTGAGAGGCTTCTTGGACTTGTGGTGCTGATGAAATCGTTGGCACTTTGGGTATTTTCTGTAGATGCATTGGATATGCCATAGAATATTGAAAGTTTTATTGATGATATCCAATAGGTAATCATGCTTTATCTGTTCACAAAAAGGATCCTAAAACAACAAATGGACTGCAAGAAGAGGATACTAAAGATGTTGAGACTGTGGGACCAGTTAAGTAGGTTGCCATTGTTGGTTGCTGGCTTGCCATGAAAGATGTTCATAAGATCATGATTTTATGTTTTTTTTTGTCTCACTCATACACATGTTACTGTCTTTTTTTGGTAAATGAGCTACTTCTCTATTGAATATGTACATAATAAAATACATTCATGCCAGGGCATTGTTTTGGACTACAAACTAAAAATTAACAAGCTATACCTAGACCCTTGAGGGCGTGATTCAAAATATTGACAAAAACTTGAAATAAACCCAAAGAGAATGACTTGAGATAACTGGAGCTCATTCTTGAGTGCCCGAGTCCACATCATATGGTTTCCATCTTTTGGGTTTGGGGTTGTGATATTTTTTCTGCTTTGGATGAGCTTGTGCTTGAGAACAAGAATACTGATGATGTCCTATTTATTGGTTGTTCTGACATTGGAAAGATGTCATTCTCATAATCCAAAACCTGACACCAGTGAACAGTTGTTTCCTATATTAATATTGTAATCGCATTTACAAGTTTTTTATGTCAAGAGGGGAAGGGCATGTAATAGTTAAAAATAGTATTGTCGTGCTAAGGGAGGTTGTAACACTCCAATACTAAGTTGAAATGTAATAAAGTCATGTTATTAAAGTGATATTAGGTCATTAGTTTATTAAATTGGATAAGATTATTAGGTAGCACAACTAACGAATTGATGAAATAAAAGGGGATGATCATATGATGTCATTGTATCAACTGAGTCCAATTCAATAGAGTTTATATTCCACGTCTTTCTCCAAATATGAGTGCTTGGAATTCTACTACATGTTGGATGGAAATATAAATACAACAATAACTTAACACTTTGAAATATCATTGAAATGAATTTTAGAATCTCAGGTGTAAGGGAACTCGATCAGTTTATGAATTGGTTGGGATGCCTTTGTTGGTCGTTGGGCAGAACTGGGTTTACTATAATGAACCAACAACACCCCTAGCTCACTGGCCCTTTTGGCGACAGACCACGGAGTGACCTGAAGTCTCACCCGAAGTGATCCTAATGGGTTGGCCAAAGACTCAAGTGTCTCGACCAGGTTCTGTATGGTGTCCTGAGTGCGCCTCGCAGCTCTTCTTAGCCTGCGAGATGTCTCTCTCTGCGATGCACAGTTTCCTCTTACTTGTGATGACTCTAATCTTTATCGCATCGCCGCATCCTGGGAAACACCCACCTATCTCCTACGCTCGATCCTCAACTGCAGCGCACCACAGCTCCTCTGATGGTGCGATATCGCCTCCCTGCGATATCCTACCGCTGCGGCTCAGCATATTTAGTGTACTGGTGTTCAACTTACAGGACTCAGCACACAAGGCTATTTTACACTGCGACTCTTAACTGTCTCAAGTGAAACTTAGATACACTCTTATACAAAATAATTAAATACTTCAACTTGCATTTAACCCTTAAATATGTTGCGAACTGAATAACACATACATACATTTACTGTAAGCAAAGTTCATGTAATGAATGACAGATATAACAAGCAAATACAATCACATGAATCAATCACACAACGCTCATATTTAACGTGGTTCACTTCCAGGGTAAAAGCTACGTCCACAGAACTATGTTTCTATATTATAACTTGAGAGAGGTACACAGTTCTGCTGCACTGCATATGCAGCTAGAGATCTTCTGGGTAACTCCGCACTCAGCCTGGAGCCCTTCTCTCCTAGATCTCTTCTCTATATTGCCTTCTTATAATATACTCTTACTCTCTCTCTCTCTCTCTCTCTCTCTCTCTCTCTATCAATCCCTACGGATTGTTACAATACAAAATACAGTGAACTAACAGACTACTGATAGTCTGACTAGCTGGATGGCTAAAATGCCCAAAATGCCAACCTTTTACGCTACAAAATGCATCCCTTTATAGGCGGCCCGAAGGTCTTGCCATTACAACACTGTGGGCCTGTCCCAACAGTAACCCAAAACCCTAATTAGTGACAATCAGCATATCTGTACTTGGGGTAGCCTCTTTCCATCACACCACTGCTCTTTGCAGTCTTCCATGCTTCCCGACGGTGACCATGGGTACTATGCACCGCTTCCCTTCTTCTGTCCTTCATCTTCAATACCTTAGCCTCGTCACTCCTTTTCCTTTATGAGGGTAGCTGATCCCTCCTATATTCACCACTACCTTCAATGCAGTGGTTGAGCTCTCTCTTCTCGGTCGCTCAGGTATTGTTGTCTCCTTTGACTTCGTTGTTCCAACAGTCACGGTTTTCGGCTCTGCTCTGCAGCTAGAAACATGCTACAGCGTCGTAGTTTTACCTTATCTCTTCGTCTTCGCCAAACTGTCTATCCACCAAAATGGCAGCTTTTCCTGTAGCTATGGGACTCTGCTCCAACAATCCCCTAACACTTACTTGTGGCTCGTCCCCCAGCCACTACCAACAGGCTTCTCCTGCTGTAGCTTCTCCTTGGATTCCTGCGAAGTGCGCTGAAGCTTGTCCTGAAGTCCTGCGACTTCGTTCTCCATAGCTGCGACATGCTCTTGTGCCGAGTCAAGCATAGCTTTACTAATACCTGAGTCTTCTGCTGCATCAAGTTCATTTTTGGTGGTAGTGAACTCCCCAACTTTCTGCTCAACTGCTGCGGTTCCTGCTGCAAGCGGTTCATTTCCATCCTCTTTCTCATCTTCTGAAGAGCTACTAAGCTCTTGATTTCTTCCTTCATTGCTGCTGTGGTATTCTCTATCTGCTGAATACTTTGCTGGATTTCTACTTTCTTGGGAGGCTCATCTAACTCTGACCATGTGTTCGTCGCATCAGCTAGCACTGACAGTGCATCGTCTAAGCGAGATTGCATCTACATGGAAGTGATTCGAAAGGCCTCTACTCTGGCTTCCTTGTCTGCCTGGGGGATGCCTGGTGGTCTAGCCTCGAGCTCAGCAATCTGAACTTTGTGGTCTTCCTCCATCTTGGCCACTGTTTCTTCCATCCTGGTTACTGTTTCCTCCAGAGCCTTTGCTCTGTCTACAACTCGTCTTACCTTCTACGGGATAGGCAAGGCAAAATCAATATTACATTGGGGTAACTCCAATGTGATGCTCTGTAAGACTTGAGAGAGATCATGTTCTCTTTCTTCATATGTTCTTAATTCGTCGGCCATTTTCTGATAGTTGGTGGCGAGTGCTGCATTTCTGTTGCTTCAGCTGTGTGTTCTGTTTATAAGTTGTGAGCTCTCTACCTCTGAGCTCTGCGCTTAACTGCTGCTGTATCATTTGTAACTGATCAATGTGGAACTTTGCGAGGTTAACCTCAACAGGTTTCCTAATCTGTATTGGTACATCCATCATTGATGCAGGGAATCGGATGCTCCCTGGTGGTATCAAGACTGTATTGATGCGATCCGCTGTTAAGATTTCCTCATAGGAAATCGACTGTGTTGAACTTTCTCCTGCGGTCACTTTTACCGGTGAAACCTGTATCATGGCAGTCTTCTTAGTAATTATTTTTAAGTCCAGAAGCTACTTTTCTACCGCACTCTGTATCTTTTCCTGAAATGTCTACATTGCCTCAAATGAGTCCTTCAACGTGTCATGCATTCTTGTTGCAATGAGTTCATAATCATTCTCTTTCAGTGCAGTCTTCGAAGGTGGTTTTGTGGCTTTGTGCTTTTTCTTCTTCTGTGCCTCTAGTATCTATTCTTCTCCATCTTTCATCGTCTGTGTCTCTAGTGTCCCTTGTTCTTCATCCTTCATCATCTGTGCCTCTGGTGTCCCTTGCGGTGGATCTTTCCTCTTTTTTCCTGGTGGTGGCACTTGTGCTGCATCTTGCGTCTGGGTCTCCACTTTGTCTTTGCCTTTGTCCGGTGGGTCTGTCTGTGCAGTACCTGATGGTAGGGGTGTGGTATCTTCTAACGCTTGCTTCCAGTCATCATCAAAGTCTTTGATGATGCCCTCGACATCCTTTGCTGTCATCCTGAACCAACCATTAGCCCAATCGTCCCTTTTAGTCCTTTTTGGTCTCAGGTAAATTCTATGGCGGTCCACCATAAAATCAAGCCGATCATCATATGTGTCCACGATCTCCTTGCTGATCCATGGTTTTTCTTGGAGGACATTCCTCAGCATCTTATATTATTCATAGAATACTATCGCATTGACCTTTTTCTTGGCTGTGCTGCTAGTCTCCCATAAGTTTGTGTAGCGCGCACCTCTGGGCTCGCCACTCGCTAGCTGTCAAAATTGTGTATGGGGCGGCTCCTTCCACCTGACGAATGCACAGAGTATGAGCAACCACAAGAAATGGAAGGGGTGGGTTGCCTCATCCTGAGCTTGCAAAAAATCTTACTGAAACATATTTAACAAAAATAAAGACCAATTGAACTGTTCCCCCTCTGCAACTTGAATGGCCAGGTTAATTACTGATCATGTGACTTCCTTTGGATGAACCTTGGTTAACATTCTACCTGCAAGAAGACTAGCTATAAATTTAAGGGTATTGTCTATTAAGCTTGCAATGTCGTAAGCCCGACCTCCTCTCTGCAGTTTATACTTGGCGACCAGGGTTGGTGATAGCTTGGAATCCTTGGTCTTTCCTGTTATATTTGTCTTCGGGTCTTGACCAGTCTTAGACAGCCCGGTGATGTGGTGTATCAGGTCGATGTTCGGGGTCGACCTTGTTACCAAGCTAGAGGTAACCCCCATGTACGCATGATAGTAGGATGCGTACCACGGCATTAACCTCTACGCCTCGTCCAAAATGTGGTATTCTTAATAGATTGAGCAGGCCTGAGCGCTCAAGAATCTGGACATGTTCCATGGGAACATATTCATCTGCACCTGTCCTTGGGTTTTTCTGGATCGTAAGATACTGATCCGGGTGGAACTGAGGATATGTCTTACTATCACCCAAGTTATAATCGCCAAATTTAACAACAACGACATATCCTAATAGATCTATATCTTCCTTTACTCGAGAATCAATCTGTGGTATAGGAATAGGAAACTTACCACTCTTGGGAATTTTTACCTCTAGTGCGCCTTGAACTCATGGAAGGATGTAGTCTGGTGCATTATGAACTTCTTCCTCCAGCTCTGAAATGGATTCTTCTCTTAATGGAGCTTGGCTCCTCCTCCTTGGTAGCTGTCCGGTCTGTGATGAACTTGGCATCGTCGTAGCAGTTGTAAGGCCTCCACGCTCGAACCTTTCCAAAATCGCTTCTATAGGTTTGTCCTTGGACAAAACCCACTCGGTGTTATACTTTGGATTGGAAATGGCTGCAAATGATGGAAATCACAGCACTCTGTAACGAAATTAGCTCTGGACAGGGGAAACTTAACAATGCACTCTATAGCTCTTAGATCTTTGCAGCTGTAACCCTCCCGAATGAATAATTTCTGCTTTTATGCCAAAGGCGATAATCCTGGATGCAACGGTCATCTAGACTGAACTCGTCGGTCGTATTAATTGCTTGGACGAGACCACACCCGTCATCCCGATCCTCAATAAATGCTGAAATCCGATCAATTTCCCTCGTAGCGTGTGTATGCAAGCGCCAGTCTCGTCGAAGATTTGGCAAATCTGGATAATTGATTATGCTGTTGCCAAATCTACGATAAGGTATACCGGTCATTTCTTCATTAACTTCCTGTCAGAAGGTGACTTGACTAGCCCTCTGTCTCGTTACAAAAACTGGGTACGTGGCACAGAGAAACATCGTGCTGCTACGATGCCACACCGCATCACTTTGCTCAAAAACAAACTTAAGTGGTTTTTTTTTTCAAAATGAACTGTCCTTATGCGATTCCTGATACTTAGGATACCGGCCGGTGTAGACTAATTCCCGGTGCGATGCCTCCTTTCAACTACACTGGACATCTGCACCGTCGCAACTCTGAGTTAGGGAAGAGAGGTGGAGTGGTTGTCACTATAGAGCTTAAGCCTACTACCATTGATCATCATGGGAAGAAGCTCCCCATTCAGTTTGTTGAGCTGAACGAATCCTCCCTCTGTAACTTGCTGTATCTGATATGGCCCCAACCAATGCATCTTGAACTTCCCTGGAAACTTAAGAAATTTACTGTCATAGAGGAGTACTAGGTCTCCGATCTGAAGAGTCTTACTATTAATGTGTCTGTCATGCCAATCTTTTTCTCATGCCTTCTGCACTTTCTGATGGAATCCAACGATGAATCTGTCTTCCTCTAAGGAAAGAAAATGTGCTAGCCTTTCCTACACTGTGTTTGTATCAGTCATTCCAGTGATCTGAGCAATTCTTAAACTGGGAAGAATATACTCCATAGGCATAACAGCCTCCTGTCCATACACCAAGATGAAAGGTGCGTGTCCTGTAAGTTTCTTGCATGTAGTCCTATACGCTCATAATACAACGTTAACTCTGAGGTCCCAATCATTCCTTTGGCTGTTGCAGATCTTAGTAAGAGCATTTTCTAAAATCTTGTTAAAGGCCTCCACCGTACCATTAGCTTGCGGGTGGTAGGGATTGCTCTTATGGTGTTGTGTCTGAAATTCTTCCGTCAAAGCATCAATGGTGCGATTCAAGAAGTGTGTTCCTTGATCGCTCATCAAAATTACTGGGCATCCAAATCTAGTGATAATGTTTTCAAAAATAAACTGTGCGGCTATAGCAGCATCACAGTTTCTTATTGCTTTGGCCTCTGCCCACCTGGTGAGGTACTCTGTTCCAGTGATGATATATCTCGCACTAGTTTGTTTTCCTGGTGGGTTGATAGGACCCACAAAGTCTATAGCCCACTTGTCAAATGCGTGCAACGTAATCTACAGTCGCAGCGGCATTTCATCTCTGCGTGAAGGTTTTCCTACTCTCTGGCAGATATCGCAGCATCTGCAAAAGTCCTTAGTGTATTTGTATAATGTAGGCCAACATAATCCTGCGGTCAGGATTTTCTGCGCAGTCAGCTTTCCTGCGAAATGACCTCCTGCGGTACCTGAATGTGCTTCTCTAATAATAGCTTCTTTTTCATGCGGCATCACGCATCTGCGCAGGACTTCATCTGGACCTAAATTATATAACTGTCCTGCGATCAGGGTGAAGTCTATTGCTTTAACAACCAACTGCCTCTTTTGATGCTTGGTAAACTCCTCAGGTGCCCTTCATGTGGTGAGAAAGTGAATGATATCAGCATAGTACTCATCTGTGATCTGGATAGAAAACAACTGCGCATCTGGCAAATTGTCCTCTAGGTTACTTGGCTCTTCTCCTGATTCTATTCGCGACAGATGATCAGGTCCGGCATTCAATCTTCCTAGTTTGACAATGATTTCAAAATCATACTCCTGAAAGAGGAGTAACCATCTGCAGATTCTTCCCCCTATTACTGGCTTATTGACCAGATACTTCAATGCGAATGGTCAGTAAACATCTTGAACGAGGCACCCAATAGGTAGTGCATGAACTTTTGTAGTGCATACACCATAGCTAAGCCTTCTCTTTCTGTGGTGGTGTAGTTATTTTCTGTTGTCGATAGCTTTCTGCTGGAGTATGTGATAGGATGATCGATACCTCCTTCTCCTGGTTGTGTTAAAACAACCCCTAGTGCGATTCCAGATGCATCCACATGTACATGAAATGGCTTAGTCTAGTCTAGAAATACTAAGATAGGTGCTATAACCATCTTCTCTTTAAGTGTGTTTAGACTATGTTGGCATTCCTCATTCCATAGGAATTTTACATCTTTCTTTAACAGTTTTTCCATCGGTGCTGTAATCTTGGTGTATCCCTTGATGAATTTTCTGTAGTACCCGGTATGACCAAGTACTGTCCTCAATTGTTTGACTGAGTTGGGTGCTGGAAGATTTACAATGATGGAAATCTTTGTGGGATCTACCATCAAGCCTTGCCTGCAAACAATGTGACCCAACAAAATACCAAATGGCGCACAGAATATACATTTTTTCAAGTTCAGAGAAATCTGGTACTGCCTACATTTCTCTAACATCAGTCTTAAATCTCCTATGTGCTTGTCAATTAATCCAAATACAGTCCAATCATCAAAATAAACTTCAATGAATTTATGGATGTATTCTTTAAATACAGCAACTACTACTCTAGAAAAGATAGCTGGTTCATTCTTAAGACCAAAGGGCATTACCGTATACTGGACTGAGCCCCATTCTGTTACAAACGTGGTCTTATGTCGATCTTCTGAGTGGATTCTGATCTGGTGATAGCCTAAAAATCCATCAGTGAAGGAGTAGACCTCCTATCCTCCCACATTGTCTAATACTTCATCCGTGAAAGGTGTCGAAAATGGATCATGAAGCGATGCATCATTGAGTTTACGCAAGTCGACACAGATCCTGATGTCTCCTTTGGTTTTCTCCTCTTGCACGACCATGGGACTAACCCATTCACTTTCTTCTATGGGCTCAATGATGCCTGCTGCTAGCATCTTATCGATCTCATATTTAACTTTTTCTTTGTAGCGCGGATTTAATCTATATGGTCGTTGCTTGACTAGTCTAGCATCCTCTTTCAATGGTATCCTCATAACTCCCAAGTCTCCGACTATTCCCTTCATCTCTGTGAACTTGGTGGGAAATAGGTCCTAATACTCATGTAGCAGATCTGCAATCTGTCCAACTGTTTCATCAGTCCAATAGTCTCCAATAGAGGCAAACTTTGGTTCTGTGTCTATGCCAATATTGATCTTTTTAATCTTGATCGGCTCTGTAATTGCTGGAATCTGTAGCGTTGGTCCATCAACGTCGCGAGTCCCTTCTAACTCTGGAATGTTGATGTTGCGAGGATCCTCATCCTCCTCCTTTGGTTATGATGCAAAATTATAACACTCTAGCGCCTCTTCTAACTAGATGGCCCACTCAGGTTGAGTATGTACTGATAGGGTACAATCCTCAAATATCTTAATCTTTATTACATCTAAGGCCTGATCAACATTTGGATACTCAGATTAAAAAGCGAAGGTAAGTAAAAATTTGTCTATTAGAAGTGGCCATGTAGTCGTTTCCTTGTACAATTCAGTCTCTGTGTACCAGTTCCGTGGAACTGTGTCCAAAGTGTGAATGAATTGGTGAACCCATTCATCCTCAGGAATGTCTGACCAATTCTGTTCACATGTTTGAATATGTGATCTGGGGTCACTTTCTCCTGTGTATCTCTGCTGGACATATTCTCTGTCGATGGAGAATCTGATCGCCATCAATCTCTTAAGATCATCCCATGATGCGATATTCTCTTTATGTGCATACCACCATCTTGCAGGTGTGGATCATACTGCAAGGTCCATAGCTGCAATCCTCTGCTCATGAGGAACTTGTTGTTCAAACTGCATGAAAAAGTCCTGAATATCTGTTAGACCATGAAATGATGGAAGCTCATTGATCTATGCGCCAATCCATCGCAGTGACTTAGTCATGTACACACATCTGCGCGCTGATACTTCGTAAAGTCTGTTCTGCCAGTTCTCTAGACCAACATCCGAATTCGATGTGCATGAGTTGCCGCACCGTCAACTAATGTTTCCTTCTACTGTTGGGTTGATGTAGTCACTCTGGTTCGCAGTCATCTGATAGAGACTGTCCATGTTACGTTCCTCTTCCTCTACGCGGATAGGTTCAATGTATCTAGGACCCTGAATAGGATCTAACGGTGCGATGACCCGGATCTGCGCATCCTCAAAGGTCATTTGTCTTCTCTTTAAGTCGATAATAGCCATGTTACCAATCGCCCAATCAATACCTAGTAGTGCTGGATATGGTCTACTATCACCAATGATTTCTATAACTTCAAATTCTGCAGAGCTGCGAACTTCGTCAATGTCAACTGGCACCTGCGATAATCGACCCAGGGGTGATACCCGCTGTTGATTAGCTAATCTGAGATGGATAGGCGATCTGACTAACTTAGGGCTACCCATCTATTCCCATGTCTTCTTAGTCAGAACATTTACCTCTGATCCTAGATCTAGGATCACCTCGTCCATTTCAAATTCTCCAACCTGTGCTGTGAGTTGCATCTCTCTTCCTGTTCTTGTATGTCCCATAATATTATGAACAGCACACTTTGTACTGCTCACGGAAGAAGATGGATGACACTGATTTATGATGCACTGAATTTCTCCAATTGCTTTTTCATTTCTTACGAGTTTTAAACAGCTATGCAGGAAGGATTGTACACTTCCTACCAACTCGTCCTTGTCGCAAGCGCCCGATGTGGTAGCCTGCGATATCTGTTCAGGGCTAACGCCACAAGGTGCTTGCTGTGGTACGCCCCTAGATGGCGGTACCTGCAGTCCTGATTGCATAGGGTCATTAAAGAAAGTCTTTGCTTCCTGAAATGTCTGTTTATTCTTCTGTAGGTCAAGTGGTGTTGCTTTGTTAGGAGCTTTACGCACCCACTCCTGACCTGTGGTATTTTTAGTATCCTGCGATGTTCCATTGGTGGAAGCACTGCTGTGAGTCACAATGTTGACTCTTGGTTCTAGTTCTTCCTTCTCAGTAGCAATAAGTTGGATGTTCTGGTGTACTACTGCCTTAGGTTCTCTGATCTTAGCTATCAAGGTAGGGCAGTCTTCTATAGCGTGATCGTAAGATTTGCAATAGTTACATGTGGTGGTAGGGCTCTGAAAGTCCCTAGCATAATGTCCTACAACTCCATAGTTGTAATAAGTAACTGGTCTGCGACCACGGCCAAAGCCTCTGAATCCTCCTCTTCCTCTGATTCCTCCTCCACGGTCACCATAAGCCGGATCATGCTGTGGTCCTACTTTTGGACCCTGTGTTTCTGATTGGACTCTGTACAAGTATTGCTTGCTCCCAACCATGAGATCATAGGCTCAGCAATCGTGTTCATCATGGCCTACTGACTTGCAGAAGACGCAGTATAAGTTCTTAGGTGTCTGCATGTACTTCTAAAGTAGAGGGCACTGGTGAGGTAGATGTCCTCTTGTTTTGCATATTTCACACCATGGCCCGTGGGTCTGTGGTAAGGGGTTAGGGCCCCAGTTGCTATATATTCTACAAAGACTGGATAGTTATCTTTAGTATGGCCTTGTGCTTTACACTTTACACACCATATGTCTTATGCAACCTCTTTCCCTTTCTTACGCTCATGCATCTGTATCGTGAGATTAACCAACTGGTTTTGCAGGTTTGTCATACCTATACTGGTTTCAGCTAGAGGTGAAGCCTCTAGTTTCATCGCCATCTCCAACGTGTCGTCCTGCATCTGGATTTTCTGCTGCATTAATTCCAGTCTGATGTGAGGGAGTAGCGCTGCAATAAACCATTCATTATGCTGCTCCGACGCAAACTCAAAGCTAACTTGGTCTATAAGGGCTTTAAATTTCTGATCGAAGTCCCACATTGACTCTGTAGGTAATTGTTTGATGTCTTTGAGATTTGTAATGCACTGTGACTCAGACTTAGGTTTCTTAAACTCTTTAATCATGGTGGTCCTGACCTGGATAAGTGTTCCGGGTACCACTGAGGTATACCTCATATACCATGTTAAGGCTCGTTCTCTCAGTGTGGTGACCAACTGTACAAGTTTACTATTATCATCATTGATTGCTTTAATGGTCCACACAGCTTCACATAGAAACCAATGCTGCTCTGGGTCCTCTGCCCCTGTACCCTTAAAGATATGTAGCTTCATATCATCCCCCAGTCTATTTATCCATGGTGGATGTTGATTTGCTGTGTTACTACCACTCAGTGGTGTAGGTGGAGGTGATGTAGCGGTAGTATGTACTGTCTGCAAGCTACTGGATGGAGTTCCTACGGGATTGTTTTGGGTCCCAATCTATTTCTGTGGGGTATAAGGGTGGTAAGGGATACCCCCTTCTGTTCTGTCTATATGGTTATGACTCTGTTGTCTAGTACTATCTGAACTGTCTTCAAATATGGGAGATCTTAAATCTACTTTGTATTTCTTTCCACTACGTGTACGTCCAATGTCATCAAAATCACTTTCAAACTCTTGTGACATTACTATATTTACTTATTCATCTGAAACTAGATCCATTGTTCCTTTTTCATGTAATAACATCTTAATGGACAAGTTTAAATATTTTAGGTACTTACCGTGATATCCTTTGAAGAAGTACCGTTCAGCCTCGTTGAATCTTTTTCTCTGGTCAACTGCAAACTCTGTGACGAAGCCTTCTAGCACACTCGCAAGCCAGAATTCTACTGTCCTCGTAATGGGATTATCAAGGTTCTTCACGGTCTGAATCAGCTCCAGTGTCCAGAAAATGTTTCTTTTCTTCTTGAATATGCTCATATCAGTCAACTTTGATAGCCAGTCATAAATCTCGTTTCCAAAGGTCGCAAAAAATATCACATGCAGGTCTGTAACGATATGCTTTTGTAACTAGTCCTCTGTACTCAGTCTAGGACTCTTGTTCTCTTGTTTGGAAAACTCTTTCTCCATAGACGCAACCCACTTGTTGATTTCATCTCTAGTAGGACACCACCAGAACATCAGTGCTCAGTTTGTTCAAAACCGGCAACAGAACCATTTGTTGGTCGTTGGGCAGACCCGGGTTTACTATAATGAACCAACAACACCCCTAGCTCACTGGCCCTTTCGGCGATAGACCATGGAGTGGCCTGAAGTCTCACCCGAAGTGATCCTAATGGGTTGGCCAAAGACTCAAGTGTCTCGACCAAGTTCTGTATGGCGTCCTGAGTACGCCTCGCAGCTCTTCTTAGTGCATTTTCCTCTTACTCGCGATGACTCTAATCCTTATCGCATCACTGCGTCCTGGGAAACACCCACCTCTCTCCTATGCTCGATCCTCAACCGCAGGGCACCATAGCTCCTCTGATGGTGCGATATCGCCTCCCTGCGATATCCTACCGTTGCGGCTCAGCGTATTTAGTGTACTAGTGTTCAACTTACAGGACTCAACGCACAAGGTTGTTTTACACTGTGACTCTTAACTGTCTCAAGTGAAACTTAGATACACTCTTATACAAAATACTTAAATACTTCAATTTGCATTTAACCCTTAAATATGTTGCAAACTGAATAACACATACATACATTTACTGTAAGCAAAGTTCATGTAATGAATGACAGATATAACAAGCAAATACAATCACATGAATCAATCACACAACGCTCAGATTTTACGTGGTTCACGTCCAAGGTAGAAGCTACGTCCATAGAACTGTGTTTCTATATTATAACTTGAGAGAGGTACACAGTTCTGCTGCACCGCATATGCAGCTAGAGATATTCTGGGTAACTCTACACTCAGCCTGGAGCCCTTCTCTCCTAGATCTCTTCTTTATATTGCCTTCTTACAATATACTCTTACTCTCTCTCTCTCTCTGTCAATCCCTGCGGAATGTTACAATACAAAATACAGTGAACTAACAGACTACTGATAGTCTGACTAGATGGATGGCTAAAATGCCCAAAATGCCAACCTTTTACACTACAAATGCATCCCTTTATAGGCGGCCCGAAGGTCTCGCCATTACAATACTGTGGGCCTGTCCCAACAATAACCCAAAACCCTAATTAGTGACAGTCGGCATATCTGTACTTGGGGTAGCTGCTTTCTATCACAACACTGCTCTCTGCAGTCTTCCATGCTTCCCGACGCTGACCATGGGTACTATGCACCGCTTCCCTTCTTCTGTCCTTTGTCTTCAATACCTCAGCCTCGTCGCTCCTTTTCCTTTATGAGGGTAGTTGAGCCCTCCTGTCTTCGCCGCTGCCTTCAATGTAGTGGTTGAGCTCTCTCTTCTCGGTCACTCAGGTACTGTTGTCTCCTTTGACTCCGCTGTTCCAACAGTCATGGTTTTCGGCTCTGCTCTGCAGCTAGAAACATGCTACGGCGTCGTAGTTTTACCTTATCTCTTCATCTTCTCCAAACTGTCTATCTGCCAAAATGGCAGCTTTTCCTGTAGCTGCGAGACTCTGCTCCAATAGCCTTCTTTTTTCATCTTTTTATCCTTCAGCTCCCTATGAAAGGAAGATCATGGCTATGGAGATGTTATTGGTGATGATTAATGTTTGGCCCATTCATCAATTGGAAAAGCAAGAGTTTAGTCAATGTGCATCTTCTTCATATTTAGGTACTAGTTACTACCATCCATATGGTTAAGGGATGGTTTTAGCAGATTCCACACTGGTATTCGTTGGAGCTATTGTAGATAGTTGGGACAAATTGAGAGAAAATGCATTTCGAATCCTTATATGGTTTCCTACTCCTCTACCCAGAATTACTAATAAGGTCATTGTTAATGAGGTTATTGGGTGGTCAAAAATCCTGTTAGCAGTCCACGTGTGAGAGAGAGTGATGCAGGATCATTGGATTTGCGTCTTATCTTCAGAAAGTATGTTCAGGAGCTTGGCTGGACTGTGAAAATTTCCCAAGATCATGTTTTTGAGTCTGAATTGTTTGAACCTTATTTACTGCACAAGAGTTCTAGGAGGCCTGAAAATAATTTTACTTATATAGAAAAAATGTTGGAACTCCAATTGGAGAATACATTTAGTCCTAGATTGACTGGTTAAACATGGGGATTGGAGAGGATGAGAAATATCTGGTGAAAGAATGTGAGCACATATTTGTTCATGGCATATTTCTTACACTACGATACACAATTGAAGAACTGGATTGCAATTCTGAGGCTACTCGAGCAAGTTCCTCTCAGCTACAGGTTTCCCTCGAAAGGCTTCTTGGACTTGTGGCGCGGGTGACATCATTGGCACTTTGGGTAGTTTCTATAGATGCATTGGATATGCCAGAGAATATTGAAAGTTTTATTGATGATATCCAATCAGGTAATCAGGCTTTATCTATTGACAAAAAGGATCCTGAAACAACAAATGGACTGCAATAAGAGGATACTAAAGATATTGAGACTGTGGGACCAATTGATAAGGTTGTCATGGTTGGTTGCTAGCTTGCCATAAAATATGTTCGTAAGATCATGCTTTTATGTTATTTATTTGTTTTCTGCCTCACTCATACACATGTTACTGTCTTTTTTTGGTAAGTGAGCTACTTCTCTATTGAATATGTATAGAATAAAATACATTCATGCCGAGGCATTGTTTTGGACTACAAACTGAAAATTAATAAGCTAGACATAGACCCTTGAGGGCGCGATTCAAAATATTGACAAAAACTTGAAATAAACCCAAAGAGAATGATCTGAGAGAAATGGAGCTCATTCTTGAGAGCCCGAGTCCACATCATATGGTTTCCATCTTTTGGGTTTGGGGTTGTGATATTTTTTCTACTTTCGATGAGCTTGCGCTTGAGAACAAGAATCCTGATGATGTCCTGTTTATTGGTTGTTCTGACATTGGAAAGATGCCGTTCTCATAATCCAAAACCCAACACCAGTGAAATGTTTTTTCCCATATTAATATTGTAATCATATTTACAAATTTTTTATGTCAAGAGGGGAAGGGCATGTAACAATTAAAAATAGTATTGTCGTGTTAAGGGAGGTTGTAACACTCCAATACTAAGTTGAAATGTAATAAAGTCATGTTATTAAAGTGATATTAGGTCATTAGTTAGTAAAGTGGATAAGAGTATTAGGTAGCACAAATACTGAATTGCTGAAATAAAAGGGTATGATGTCATTGTATCAACTGACTCCAATTCAATAAAGTTTATATTCCACGTCTTTCTCCAAATCTGAGTGCTTGGGATTCTACTACATGCTGGATGGAAATATAAATAAAATAATAACTTAACACTTTGAAATATCATTAAATTGAATTTTAGAATCTCATATCTATAAATATACCTGTAGCTTCTCTCCCCACTCTTGAAGCCTGTTTACTGCAAACCCTGCCACCCCAGTTTATCTTTTGTTAGTAAGATACCTACCCAAGGAACATTAATAAAAAGGAGTCTCTGGTATAATGTAAAATACCTTACCATAGCTTTCTTATGGCCATAAGCAGCCTTAATTTCATCAAGGGTTCTCTTTTTGGGCTTTAGTTCCTCGGTCTTTTCATCTAATAATTTTTTCCTATCACTTGCCTTGTCTTTTGCACAAAATATGTGAAACACTATGAGACCAGTATCACCTTGAAAAATCTATTACACAAATATGAATGATCACAAGGAACCAATATTGTAACATCAGTACCTTTAGAGATAGCTTTCCCTGTATAAACAAATCTTGTACTACTAGCGGGAGCCGAGGACGATGCAGTTGAAGTTGAAAAAATATTCTTCAATTTCAATACATCTGCAATATCCACCAGAAATAAAAGTGATCAGAAATATATAAAAATGGCTCTTATTAGAAAGACACACCCTTACTGTATCTGCAAAAAGTACAATGCAATTGCATACCAATATTCAGAAGTTCAGTTTCAATGTCTATCTCTGATGAAGTTTGTTCAGGAAATGGACACCAAGCAAAGAGACTTGAAAGTTCTAAGACTGTATTTGGTGTTGGAGATTTTTCTGCAGTATTGGATGTATGTCTTAATACACTCCCTTTGATTTCCTTGATGACACCTCTGAGGAATACTTGAATTTAATTATGTTCCAATCAAGTAAGGTAAGAAAATAATGGTTAGAATACAAATATTGAGATGCTTACAAATTATAAATAATGTTGTAACTTGAAGAGTCCACTTTGTCCAATTTGAATGAGTCCACTTGCACAGGTCTGATGTAGGAGACCAAAAACTATTGAAATGACAAATGACTGCATATTCTTCATAAAGTGATATATTCTATGACCTCTGAATCTGTGACTTCCAGTGTTTGCATCTCTTCGGAATAAACACTAAACCAATGCAACACAAGATACAACAAGCACCATTATTGAGTTTCAGAAAACCCTAAGCACTCTACTATGGGGATTGATAGAGCATGTCCTTATAAGTAATAGTAGGAAACATGACCAAACTGAGAGAGATGTTACTCTCTATGAATCTGTTGACAAAACACAAATAAAAAACTATGAGCTGAGTCACTGAACAGTCCCGGATGAGATCACAATGCTCGTTTTGAGGAACATTCGAATGAATGTCTTCAAAATGAAAGATTGATTTTTCAGACCAGATACCAAAGGATATTTTGAATACATTGGTCCTTGTCATAAAATCAACATGTGCCAGAAATGTTACATACTTCCTACAGTAAACTAAAATTTATTTTTGAAAACTTCAAGAACCAGAATAAATGAATAATAAATTACCAGAAAAGAACCCCTATTTTTGTGTGTGTTTTTGTTTTCTGTAAATACAATACTGAAAATATGTATTTTAGCGGGGAACATACTAAAGATATTTGTGCAAGACCCAATTGAAACATCATAAACTTGCTTCCTATTAGTTCTCATTTGGTTCTTCTGAATTCAAGCTATAGGATCATGTTCCAGAGCATATCAACTTTACTCTAGCTTTCATGTCTTAAAAATTCTACCAGAAATCTTTCCTCGTGCCTGAATAGTTGGTGTCTGGAAAATTTGCTTAAAATGATAGAAAAAATGCAAACTTCATATTCTTGCTTGGATGTACAAATCTCTATGCCACTAGATATTGATGAAGGCCCTTTCACATCGTTTACAAGTACCAATTTGAATTCTTGGGAGTAGTGCTCATTCCCTTGTGTATGTATCTCGCAACATGTAAAACATTTTGTATGGCATGTTGTTGTTACTTGCATTTTATACCTAACACAAACCCATCTAAATTCTAATATCTGAGACATCATCCATTCGTGTGAACTCGAGATATACATTCCTGACCTATGCAACCTATAGGTGCACATTAAACCCAGGTTTAGATGGGTTTGTTCTAATATCCATATAATGCACAACCAATGCAGTCCATATTCAATACAGGGTCACACATACAGTATTTCCCGCAAACACGCAGTACTGATGGAACCCCTCCACCCACCAGGGCTATAAAGAACCTCATTTAATTGCATATATATGGTTGACAGTTGAGGATTGATTCATCCCACTGACCCAGTAAAAGGAAAACAAAAAAGAAACTCAGATCTTTGCAATGGATTAAACTGCATTGTTACTGATATGAACTGATATCTAAAATGTCAATTAAGCAACAAATATGTTTAATATTTGAAATATCATTGAAATATGTATATGATTGGATGATTCATCCTAAAATAGTTACTGGCTTATAAATATGAAGGACCTCATATCTTCAGCAACAACGATATTCTTGATAACTTAAAATACGTATGATATTATTGATAACCAAACATACATATATTATATTAGTTACTATGTTGGGGCGAAGGAATAACATACCAGTAACAAGCAAAAGGCTAGACTCGAGCTTCTTCAAGAAGACAACATGTTTCCCCTTGAAGCATCTAGCCAGAAGGATTAGAACAGTTCCAGGAGTAATGTTGGACCTATATTTCAAACATAAGGTAGTATAAGAAAATTGTCAAGAGCGCCATGTGGATAGTAGTGAATTACTAAAATTACCTATATGGGAGTTCAATCATGTCTGTAAAATATTACCTGAGCTTGGTGGGCTTGGCCTTCCTCTTGTTAATGAGGGGCTTGGGAACGTCCTCTGCAAGAAAATTTTTAGGAAAACCAAAGAAATCTAGTGCCGTGTATTCTTTAATGCAATGCTTGACATATCTGTCATCTGAAGCTACTTTCAATGCTTGACAAAATACTTTGTAATGTGGCTTGAACACATTGTTTAAACAAGGACATAAAACTTTGTAATGTGGCTTGTGTTGACCAAAAATAGCACAGCGTAACAAAGTCAAAACTAGTTTCTAGATAGAAGTGAAATAAATTATATTTGTATTTATATAATGTATCCAGAACAAGGCATAAAAAGCCACACAATCCTACATGAATACCCTTCTTGAAGTCCTAAACATATCCAAAAGAAGGAAGTAAAAGCCTTACAATTCTACTTGAGTACCCCTGGAAATAAAAGCCCAGCTTGCTAAATCTTGTTTAATGTATTGTTATTGTATGGATTGTGAGTTTCATTGGGTCAACTTTATAACCCAATTAGACAAACTATTCGAATCTAAATACAATCTATATACTTATTTTTCAAAGTGTACCTGTGTATTTTCTGATCAATGGACACTAATGATCATGATCGTGTACTAAATAGCATGCATGTTACTGCACTCATCAACATTTGTGGTAAACATCCAAGTCTTGCCACTACATAGCATGCTCATGACCAGTGTACCCCTGCATGGCATGGACTCATAGCTAGAGTGTACAATTTGTGATTTTAACAGTGCACTAAGGCTGAGACCACACAAGAACCAATTCCTAAGAATCATAAAGCTTGCTGATATTCACATTTTCTTTATTTGTATTAATTTCTTGGCATGCCATAAAGTAACCAGCTTTCTGGAGGAATGGACATATATAAAAGACCTGCAATAACAAAGGAAGTGATAATAAGTAACCAAAGTATAATCCATGCCACATAAAAAAATTGCTTCATGAAAGGCCAAGATAAATACCTAGTCCATATGTTGATGGCCCAGAAAGAATATTACTAATCCATTGATAAATCTAGGTTTGTTGACATTTTTGGATTCCCTGTATCACAATGAAAGTTGTCATGGTAAGAATTCATAATCCTTTTGCCAAATTTGCCAGTCAATCTCTTCCAAAAATTGCGAGCAGTGGAAGTCAAAACCTATAGGCTCCAAATTAAGATATCTGAATATGAAAATAGTAACTACAAAGATGCTTAGTACAATAATTCTCTCTATAAACTGAGTTGCATTTCAAATATGAATGAAAAAAGACTTTAAAAGAGGAAATATGAAAGTTTTGATCAATTAAAGCAAAAACGGATCAATTAAAGCATCTCAATTATAGTCAATATTTGATACCTCCCAGGAAGAAAACGAAAGGAGCCCTATGAACTTGGATAAAATTATCTGGATCAAGCACTCACCTTCTCACATTGGCTTGCTTCATCGTGATTATCTGGTGTTTGAGGAATGCCACTTTCTTTAGCAATAGAATCCCTGAAACTAACTTCTTTTGAAATTCCTTCTTCATTCTGAAAGAAATTTGATTACCGAATGGAATCATCATACCATCCTGTCAACGTAAAACCAAAGAGACCATCCTTTCAGTTATTGTTTGTTTTGTTTATTCTGTGAATTTCACCTCCATTTGAGGCATCTCCTTCAAAGGTTAATCTTCGTTCTTATCACCATCTGAAGGCTTGTATGATGACTTTCCTCCAAAAGGTCCTCAGAAGATGTATCATCTTTAGAACTTTCCAACACTCCACTAGACCCCTTCCTAGCCCTGCTTCAAATCGTTAATCAAAACAATTGTCAAAAATAAACTCTTTAATCTAAGTACCCACCGAATCCTCTTTCCTATCAACAAACATGCAACCATTAAAGTTGTGAAAGATGGAAATTAAATGTGTAAGTCCCACTTTTGTTCAAGATGGAGCTTTCGAAGACAGTTTTTCTCCAATACAGATGAAATTGATTTCCCAACAGTTTGTTGTGGTTTGAAAGAAGCATTTGGTGTTTCTGACACAAAACTAATAAGAGTTAGGTATAGGCATTTTAAATGCATTTCCAATTACCACAATCTGAAAGAGTATCTAGCAAAAAGAGGTAACACAGAAACAGATAATCGAGAAAACCTCGTAAAAGCCGTTGGGATTCAACATGTATCTCCTCAAGGTTAGAATTCTTTTTCTACAAAGAAAATAGATACCCATGCAAGGCCTGTCAAAAACATAAAACATACTATGTGCAATAATCTACCTTTTTGTCCCTTTTATTTTCGACTATATCCAAATATTTGGGAGATGGTTTGGATTTTTCTTGTGAACCCTTCCTCTTCTTCTTCTCCTTCTTCTCAAGGGAGCATGAAGCTGCTTTGTGTAAGTCATTTGATGCTTCCACCATAAAATCATATGTGCGGGTTCTTCTTTAGTTTCTTATTATGTCTATCTTTTCCATGAGTGCTTTTCCTCAATTTTTTATTGCCTTTGAGTGATTCTATTTCTGTGTAGCTATTAGCAACTTGATTCTCTTATGTTTTTTCCATTATATGCTCATTTTTACAAGCAGGGACTTTCAAGCTTTTATTTTTTTTCCCTTTTCAAGAACAGAAATCACGTGCGCTTCATTTCCCTTAGTTTCCTCAAACATTAGATATTTAACCATTCTTCAGGCCGGAAAAGTTACATAGAGTTGTAGTTGATGAACTCCCTCTCCAGATAAATAATTATGTTTTATGCATTTTAATAAAAAAACTTAGTAATACTTACAAAGTAAATGATGTTGTAATAGATTACTTGAGAAATAGATTAAAAAATGTGAATCAGAAACAACGTAAGATCAGATTTTCTTGGAGTGGTTTCCAGTGAATGAAAAAAAAAAATTTCCTTCTCTCCACGTTGTTGATTCAACATGGATGACTTCATCTAGATGACGACGAAACTGAAAGGCAGTGTCTAGGGTTTCCTGGTGCTATGAATATTTTCTAGACCCCTTCGTCGATCTCAGCATTCAGAGAGAAGCAACGCCAACACCATTCCTTTGTCTTGTTCCCCATTTTTCCTCGGCTCCATTCCTCTATCTCATTCCCTATATTTCCTTTGCACTTACATTTAGGTCTTATAACCAAGATGGTCCTATTTGTAGTTACACCTAGATCAAATTTTAGTTAGATAATACTTGGACAATAGACACTCAGTAGATAAGTCAATAAGACAATAAAAAGCTTATAATAGAAACCCCACATTCAAATGTATTGGCAGGCTTACAGTAGAACCCTAGAAACCTCGTAACAAAAACCATACAAAAAATACTTAGAAGAGCTCAACAAAGGATGAATTTAGTTACCTCAATCTCAAATGGGTGCTTTGCCAAGCATATATTTTCAATGATAGATGATTTGAAACAATGCATTCGATAGCAGAAAGAACAAATCAAAGGTCTTTGTGGAAATTAACTACACCATTTCAGTACAAAAAATCAAAGACACGGAATGGAAAGAATACACCATTTTAGTACAAAAAAATCAAAGACGCGGAATGGAAAGAAATACCCATACCTTTACAAGATATTGGTGGACTCTACAACTGCAGGGATGAATGAGAGTCAAAAGGGTGTGTTGAAGAACGAGAAGGGTGGGATGCGTTGATCCATAAATAGATTTAATGATTGAAAGCCTTGAATATGTTGTAGGGTCCAGCAGTCACACATCTCGAATATGTTGCAGGGTCCAGCAGTAGAAACCCAAGCTTTACCCGATGCCATGAGCATCCTAAGTTACCTCCAAATACCACATATTGCAAAAATGGAAAACAATTAAATATGGAACCAAATTTGAAAGTGTGGGGCCAAAATAATGTAATGGCTTGGATTTGGTTTAAATGCAAAGCATTCACAGAATCACCATAACCTGTGCTAAGTTTAGCAGAATGTGTGGGATCCTCTCAAAGCCTGGTTAGACATTGGATATGAGATTATAGGTCCCAGTCAAAACCCCTAACTTTGTAGAGCGCGGGTTGAAGTAGGCTTAAAATAACTATGGAGCACCAAGAAGGAGTGGACTGGTTGAAATAGCCTACTTGTTATGTGGGTTCACCTTGGGAGGATCCGAGGCTTCTTTGCCTTATGAATGATGAGGAAATCAATTTTTTTCCAAAATAATGGTGAAGAAATCATTAATTTTTTTTTCCAAAATAATAGTGAAGAAATCATTAAATTAGCATAGGTTTAAAGGTTTGACCGAAGAAAATTTTTAAAATATGACAAAAGTTTAATAATATCACGAAAGTTAAATATTTTGCTAATTAATATTATTATTTTAGTTATAAGGACTTAATTTTTTTAAGCTTTGAATAATTAATTACCATTATAACTAACATATGTTTTAACTTATTATTGTGTATTTTTTTAAAGATGGGTATTATGATATTATGTTTCTTAAATTTTAAACATGAAGATTTTCCATTTGTTTTAAGCCCTTATTTTAGTTATAAGGGCTTAAGTTTTTTAAGCTTTGAACAATTAATTACCATTATAACTAACATATGTTTTAACTTGATTATTGTGTATTTTTTTAAAGATGGGCATTATGATATTATGTTTCTTAAATTATAAACATGAAGATTTTTCTATTTGTTATTATATTCAATCAAGGGGTCAATTATCAATCAAGGGGTCAATTATTTATGGAACAAACATTGACTATGGATGCCTTGAGTTTGAGCTAAATGTGGATCCTATATCTTTCTTTGAATCCAAATTCTCTAATTCATGGTGTCTTGTCATCCCACTTAAGTGGTTTCCTGCTAGGATTGTTTGCAAGAAGGGGAAGGTATTGAGGCCATATTCACATCACCACCCTTTGAGGCTAGGTTGATTACTTGAACTGATGTTTTGATCTAGGGTGGGTTACTACGTTGATGCTGTTGATCTCACTTGTTCCACATGTTGTTTTGGAGTTGCCATATAGGTTTCTTTTTTGTTATTGCTATAAAGGTTGCTTTTAAATGTTTTTACAATAAGGGTGTCATTGTTTCCCAAGTACATGCAAATGGTATGTGTGTTGACAAGTCAAACAACAAAAGGTCGGTTTCTTTTAATCCAATACTTGGATTCATCAAGAATTGTCCAAATTTTGAAAAGTGGGTGGAAATTGTAATTAAGCTCAAAACACATATTCAATCATAGGTAAATATGCTCTTTTTAACTCACTTTATGTATGATTTAACAATTCTACCAAATATATTTCCAATATTTTTAAACAATTATTGAATCTACTAAAAAATCATAATAAAGTTGTTATTATTGTTTAAAGTTGATTATATATATATAAACTTAAACTTAAACATCCAACTAAAAGATAACTTTAGAAGAGAAGAGAACTTTAGAAGAGTGAACAGAGACTAAGGATATTTTAGATGAGTATCTATATCCGTATCCATGGACACATAGAAGTTTTGTGGTTTTTTATAAGTGAACGGCATCTTCCTAAATTCTATAAATCTTGTTGCATTAATAGGTGCTTATATTTTAGATTTTGGGGTGGACTAACATCTTTGTTTTTCCTATATTTCAAGAGAATGAGATAAACGTATTGTTCAAATTGATTTTATGGTTGTTGTTACAATTTTGAAATAAATAATTATAAAAAAAGTACGAAAAATAATTGGTAGTTTATGCATGGATAACCCATAGCTAATGCATGGATAATGAGCAATTCGTGGCACACAACCTATTTAACTAGAATAAGATGAGTGGTAATATGTAGGTGAGGCATAGACAATGAGTGATTACAACTACACATGGAGAACAAGTAACATATAACTTATTTGTGGCATTTAACTTGTTTCCTATCAATGTTCACTTGCCACAAGTTAAATGATTGTGTTAGTTAACTATGATTCTGTAATAATAGTTAACATTTTTGTTCTATATTTAAGTAAATAATTTCATAAATATATAAGCACAAGTTTTACACAATTTTAATTGGGCACAGTATTCCTTCTCAATATTTGTAGCTGAGGCATAAAAAATTCTTAATTCTGAATTTGTACATTTTACTAAATTCTAACACTGTAGAATTTGTACATTTTACTAAATTATACTAAATTCATTATCAAATTTGTAATTTTTTTCATTGCCGGAATGGCTACTAAAAATGACCAAATAAATGACCAATTGTTATGTGGTCATTTTTAGTCTAGATATCCCGTGACCAAATTTGGTCATTTATCTTGGTTGTTTTTAGTTGGTTTTTATCTCGTGACCAAAAGTGGTCATTTATCTTGGTATTTTTTAGTTAGCTCACTTAAATTTATAAATTTTGGTCATTTATCCCTTGAAAAAAATTGTGGTGACCAAAATTTTTGGTCTCCTGTCACTAATCTCTCATTTTCCACTAGTGAATGTGGATCCATGTCATGACTCTAAATGATCTCCAAACGCAACCAGAGTATAGGGAATGACGATGTTAGCCTAATCAATCAGGGTCTTCATTCCGATCTCCAAACAATATGAATCTAACCATGTGATTACAATGTCTTGACGTCAAACATGGTAGAAACCACTTGATTACTAGTCAATAATGTAAACTGTTAACAAGTGCGACGGAAGCCACCGTTGATGTCAATGATTCCCAAGGTATCTCAGTACATACCATCAAATGTGAATATAGGACTTGAAGTTGAACACTCGACGAGATCTTTCAATCAAGATTCAATGATGTAAACTCATATTGAAAACGAGGTAACCTGCCATTGAGGCATGTGGGCCCAAGATACTGTCTAGGTTTCTAGATCTATTTCCTAGATAATGATTTTAAGTCAATAGGAATAGACTTGTCACAGGAGGGATATGATGATTCCCACATCAGTGACACGAAACTAGGAACAAAAATTGATTTGAAGTAACGGGACTGACTCAGACATGACTGAATTTTAAGGACAGGTGAAGTTACTATGAGTTATTTTTCTGGGAGAGACGTCCTTTGAACATTTTGATGGCATGACACATGACTTAGCAGCATTGAATTAAACGAGAATAGAACCAGGTGTAATGCAAGTAATATGACAAAGCATTCTTTGAATTGACTCAAAGGAGTCAGGTGACTCACAAAAGTGGATCGACTCGAAGACAAGCTAAAAACCCAACTGTTCAGATATGAAAATGCAAACAGGTGCCATGTTCAAAGGTGGACTATATAGTACTACCATATAAACAAATGAAAACCATTTCCCCTTCCTTTAATTTCCCACCTCGAAAGGTGAGTGCCCCTTTTCGTTTTTACGAGTCCAAACACTCATTAAAGCTCATCAAATGACGAGTCCATTCTCATATTTTTCATGAACCTGAGAAAGGAGAGGAGAAAACTATTGAAAGTAAAAAATAAAAACTCACTTTTACCAAAATAATTTCGATTCCAAAATTAAATAAATTACAATGTATTTTGAAAACTCCAAATATTCTATAAATAGAAAGGGTAGGTAAGTTATTTTTACCATTGGTGAGTTTTGGAAGTTAGCTTTGATAGTAAGAGTTACTCTAGTGATTTAGCAAGGGAATTTTACTTCATCATTATTTCATTCTCCATAGAAGGGGTAAGGATTTGATCATTTTCCCTCTCTATGTCCAATAAATGTCATTTTGTCTCCTTTGCGTTGTTAAAATCCAAGTTCCTAAAATGTTTTTTATTGTTTAAAATACAAGATAGAAGGTATATTTTTCTTTTGTAATGGTAGTGTATGGGATTAACCGTCCCAATAGAAGTTTTAAGCAATATTAGAAGACAATTTTTTTCTTTCTATAGGGTCTTTGGTCGTCAGGTAGTGTCCCCGACGACGCTCTGTCAAGTTGGGATAGAGGCGTCGTAGGCACTCTGTCCATAGCAGATAGACGCCCGACACTCTGCAAGCCACAGGCAGAGGCACCGTGGTGCTCTGTGGGCGAAGCAGAGCTGTGCCGTAGGAGGAAAAAGAAGGAAAACAAAACCCTAACCCACCCAAAAAATAATTTTTTCATGTTGTTTCTTCTTGATTTGTAATTTGTTATTTCATTTGTCTTTTCTTCCTTTTAGCCATGATATATTTTCTAATTACAAAATTTGCATGTTACAGGTATACCATGGTAATTTTGAAGGAAAGGGAACATGAAGTCCCAGATAACCAGGCTGCAAATGATCCAGCCACAATCGAGGCTCTATGGAACTGCGGGTTTCTTAAGTATTTCTGCATACCTGGGATGAAAGCACATTTCCAACTGCTAGAATATATCATAGATATGTGGGATCCCAACCAGGAGCATTTTGTGGTGGGAGTCCATATCCTACCTATAGAGGTTGAGGATATTTACTTTCTGACCGATTTTTCTATGAGGGGAATCCCATTAGTTTTATCTAGAGCACAAGGAGGAGAAGGCTCCTTGGATGATATTATTGATCAACACTGCTCATTAGGTACAAAGTCCCAATTGGGGAAGCTACAAATCAAGTCTTTAGTAGATCTTCCCTTGAGGAAAGTGGTGTATACTATCGGCAAGGTGGTCGAAACTAGGGCTTCCCACCTTACCAGCAAATCACATATGTTATATGCTTTGTAGTGCATGGAGCCCATTGTCTTCAACTGGTGTGAAGGCATGTTGGTGTGTTTGAAGAGTCAATTGAACAAGTGCAAAATAGGAACGCTGAAGCAATTTGGCTACGAAGCAGTGATATTTTTCTTTATATTACAACGGGTACCTCACCTGAGACCACAGGTGACCATCAGCAGACTTGATCCTGAGGATCCGAGGATGATTGCATGGGTTACACCCATGCCTTTCCTTAGAGGTGGAGGGCCCAAAGTTAGCTATGGGTTAGGATTCTTTCTCTATTTGAGAAACCAGTTAATTATGGTGGAGGATTATGCCTCTGAAGGGGAAGACTTCCGTGATGACCTGGAGCTAGCTCTTCCTGAGGAAGAAGAATGGGATGACCGAGGTAAGAAAAGACACTATCCACTTGTGTTTTTCAATTTTTGTATTTATTTCATAGTACTGAGATAAAAAAATGTTTTCACGCAAACATTGGATCTATACCTCCAGTAGGGATGTCTCATATTGCTAGGAGAGCAGGTACCAGGGATATGATGCTATACCGCTCCGAAGCTGATGAAGAGCTCAAATATCTCAAGGAAAAACTACAACGCTTGACTGTGGGCATCCCTGACATGACTACTGATGACATACCTAGGCATTATCAGTGACATACTACATGTGTCTCTGGATGGTTCTCTAGGCTACTCCGCAGAGTGGCTCAAGCCATTGCATGCTACCATGAGCATCATGAGGATTAGTCTACCTTGATTTTCACTTTTTATACATGTATTACTAAAAGCTTTGAAGCTTCATATTTTTCCCTATGTATATGTATTTTGAACTTTTTATGGTCCTAAATGGGAATTGAAAGCTAGAGATGCTTCAGCCCAAATTTTGTATCTCGATGCTACAACTTTATATATGTATGACAAACTTTTATATTTACAGACAAACTTTTATATTTACAGTTGTGTGTGCTACAAATGTGATGTGTGAAATGATCATCTACTTATGAATTTACATGTGTTGTTTATGTTTCAAATGGACTTTTAAAAATGAGCAATATGCCAATCTAAGACATAGTTAGCTAAGGAATCTGCCACAGCATTTAAATGCATTTGAATATGTTGATATGTAACTTGCTCAAAAGACCTATCTAACAACCTAACTTTCTAGAAAGTACGAAGAAGCATGGGATTTCAGATGGTGTAGACTCGATTAAGCTGTTGGACAACTAATTCAGAGTCTAGGTAAACCCTAATTTCCCTTACATCATTAGCTAGGGATTCCGTCAACAATATGATCATGGCTTGATATTCCACTAAATTGTTGGTGAAGGGACCTAAAAGAATATCCCCTGAACTCACTAGATCACTTGTAGGAGAATATAGTACCCAAGCTGTTGATGCAAGGTTAAGTGTATATCGATGAGCACCATCAGTAAAACCAATGAATGAGGTCATCTGTCCATCAAAAAAAAGACATGAATAAGTAGGGTTTTATGAAAAAACACATTTTGAATCACACAAAAGACACACTTCTCAAAGCTAAGACACACATCAAACTATAAACAATATTTACAAAGACCTTGTGCTAGATGACCTAGGCATAGTATCTTCTAAGGTAGAGCCCATTTCAGGGCTCTCCCAAAGGTATCACATCATAATCAACCAATTCATATGCCACCCTTCTCTAAAAAGTGACTGACAATATAGGTTCCATGCCACATAGACTCATATTTTCGTACCCCCATCTTGTCATGCTTCTGGTCATAAGTCAAGACCAGGTCTCCTTCATTGAAGGAATGGGGTTGGATAGTCTTGTCATATTGAACTTTCATTCTTCATTTATGTGCCTCATTAGCTAAGGAAGCATTGCGATGAGTTTCATCAAGTTTGTTCAGATACAGGAATCTTTCTTCATCTATAGTGGTGTTGGGTAATAGTTCCACATCAAGCTTTAAAGAAGGGATTTCACATTCTATCGGGAGAGTGGCTTCCAGCCCGTATACTAATTGGAAAGGCATAAAATTGGTGGAAGTTTTAACAGTGGTCCTATATGACCAGAGTGCAGAGAAAAGTTGTAAATGCCAATTTGACTTGGCTTGCCCTACCATCTGCTGAAGCATTTTTTTTAATACTTTATTTATAGCCTCAACCTAGCCATTGGCCTGAGGATAGTATGGTGTAGAGCTATCGTGATGAAACCCTAATTTTACACTGAGCTCTGTCAGCATTTTGTTTTGAAAATGTGATCCATGATATGTCACGATGGCCCTAGGAATCCTGAATATTGTAATGATATGGTTAAAAAAGAATAATGAAGCAGTCTTATCGTCTTCAGCATATGTGGGCATTGCCTCAACCCATTTTGTAAAATAGTCCATAGCCACAATAATGTAGCCATGCCCCCCAGCTGAGGTAGTTCTACAGTGCATGAAGTCTATGCCCCATTTTGCAAAGGGGCCAACTGCTATAATGGGATGGAGTGGAGCTGGATGTGAGCGTTTCCTGGAAGTAAACATTGGGCATTTCTTGACTGTTTCAATACAATATTTGAAAATAGAAGGCCAAAAATACCTTGCACGTAATATTTTCTGGGTAGTAGCCAACCTAGAGAGATGACTGCCACAAGCACCATCATGGCAATCATTTAAAATGATCTCAACCTCCTCATGTGTAAGGAAATGTCATAAGATGGAGTCAACACCACGACGGTATAGGGTATCATTCAAGATAAGATAACTTTTGGCCTAGTGGAAAACACGATGACGTTCATCTCGATAAGTAGTGGATTGGTATCGTAAGGTCTGGAGATACAAAATGATATCTATGTACCATGGGTTATTCATACTAATGAGAAACAATGATTCATCAGGCAATGAATCAAAGGGCTCTGTAGTCTCAGTAGTACGGGGAAGGTCACATATAAGCTTTGCAAAGATGAGAGACTTCTTAGAAGTTCTTTTAGTGAATTCTAACTCAAATTCCTGGAGAATCACTATCCAATGTGAGTATTTTCCCCCAAGCACTTTCCATGTGAGAACGTAGTACATGGGGCTGGAATCCACATAAGCAGTGGTGGTGCGGAGCAATATATAATGACGAAACTTCTGGACCATGATGACCGTGGCCAGAGTGAGTTTCTCCACATGTGAGTATCGCGTTTCAGAGTCCAGAAGACTCTTACTTGCGTAATAAAACACATGTTCCTAGTTGTGTTCATCTGTTTGAACAAGGACCATGCCTATGGTAGACAAGGATGTAGCCACATACAAGGAATAATCCTTAGCATAATTAGGTGGTTGCAACATTGGTGCATGGGAAAGTGCATGTTTGAGATTATCAAACGCGTGTTGCATGAAATCATCCCAAATGAAAGGGGTATCTTTCTTGAGCAACCTCATGAAATCATGTGTCCTTTCTGTATAATTGCAGACAAAATGACATAGAAAGTTTTCCTTTCCTTGCAAACTTTGGAGTTCAGTTACATTAGTGGGAGGAGGTAGGGCTAAGATAGCTTCAATTTTCAAGGCATCTATACGGATGCCATCTTTGGAAACTATAAATCCAAGAAGTCGGCCAGCTTCTGCACAAAAAACACATTTATGGGGATTTAGATGAATATTAAAATGATGACATCCAAGAAACACAGCTCTCAGATGATCAACATGAATATCCCGCTACTTGGAATGAGCAGGCAGGTCATCAAGATAGGGTTCCACAACATGTTTAATGTCATGAAAAGCATAGGACATGGCACGTTGGAATGTTGCACCAGTGTTCTTTAAACCAAAAGGCAATTTATGATAAGCAAAAGTACACCAAGGGAAAACAAATGTTTTCTTGTGTTGGTCTGACGGGCGAATCTCAATCTGATTATAGCCGTAGAAACCATCCATAAAGGAAAAAATAACGCTTTCGGCTTAGTTGTCGATTATCTGATCGATATAGAGTGGGAAAGGTTTCTTTTTGATAAGCTCAATTCAAATCCCTGAAATCAATACAAACCCTAATAGTACCTTGTTTTGTGTTCACAAGGACTATGTTGGACACCCATTCAGTTAATGGTACGAGGTAAATGAAACCATCCTAGAGAAGTTTCTCAAATTATTCCTTAATAGCGGCTTATTTTCTTGGATGGACCTGTTGTAGCTTCTAACGAACGGGCTTGGAATCAGGGTAAGTTTTGATCTCATGAACAACAATAGAGGGATCAATCCTTGGCATTTCTTCATATGTCCATGTGAAGACATCTCTAAATTCCTTGAAAAGGGTCATGTATGTTTGAACCTCTTTAGGTGAAGATTTTTGTCCTATGAAAATGTTATCGAAAACACCAGGTTTCATTGATATGTCTACAGGCATATTTTTTGTAATGTTACATAAATTTCCTTCAGAATTGACACTACGAGTGAGGATCGGAGAATGAGGATTGAGGACTATATCAGATGAAACCGTAGAGGTGAAGTGGTATTATACCATATGGCAAGGGGGAAGGAAATAATATCTATGATGATAATATTCCCAAGGAATCTCCTCTAACGACATAAATTCCATAATAGATTCGTCTGTAGGAAGTGTGTGTGAAAGATAATCTAGAGATGGGGGGGTTTCGAGCTAGTATGGCATGTGATAACGGTCTGAGGCCACCAACAAATGGTCATTGATGGGTGAATCACTGGTATATTGGATTGCATTGTAAATTTATTCAAAAGGGGAAAAGGATGTTGATTCATCAACAATTTCTTTTCCTTTGTCTACGTGAGAGGTAGAAATCATGTTAATAGATGCGGTTTCGAAGCAGGAGGAGGATCAGATGACGGAAAGACTCCCATTAGTTAAGAGTCTTTGATAAGGCCTACTCCAATGTCCTTATACTATGGGATATTCAGGAGTGGAACACTATTTGCATCATTTGTAATGGCACTAGGTGTGATGAAATCTAACTGATCAACAATAACAATATTTCCTTGGAATGGGAACTAGACAATCCAAAAAATGGTCGATGCTACATCTTGCATAGGATAGAACTAGTTACGACCTAGGAGTAAGTTGTAATCCAAAGGAGCATCGACGACTTCAATGTGAATGGAGACTAACTTTCCCCCTAGTTCAACATGGATGGCAAGTAGTAATCCATAGGGTTGAAAGCCATGACCATCAAAATCCTTAAGGGTGGTAGGTGAACGGTTGATTTCTGGAGATCCAATGGCTCTCCAGAAAGATAAATACATAACTGATGTAGAGGCACCCTCATCCAAAATGGTACGATGGATAATATTTCCATCAATCTTGGTAGCGATCTAGAAAGCTAACTGGTGTGAGAGTCTTGTCTGGAAATCATCTAGTTTGAAAGTGATGATATTACTATTCTAAGGATGCATAGCTCCAAGGGTAGTAAGCAAGTTCTTCCATTGAGTTGGGAAGGTTTGAAGTAACTCTAAAGCCGACATAGCGTAGGGTACTTAGGCCAAATATTCAGAAATATTATAATATTGGGTTGCATGAGTGTTAGGATTGATTATGGAATTACGTAGAGGACCCTTTGGTGCACGGAAAATTGCTTCTGGAATAGGTTTTTCAATGTGAAGACCATTATTAGGAGGAAGTGTAGAAGTTGAGGGTTTTTCAAATGGAACATCATCAGGTTTCTTTTCCAGTGGAGGGTCATAACTGTGTGATCTTGTGTTTAAATTAACCGTTTCACTAGACATCATTCGAACTTTATCCGTGGATGAAGAAGTTTCGTTCAAGGACTTATGATCAATTAATTGTTGCTGGGAAGGGAAAGGATCTTTCAAAACTGTTGGGCTAGGTGAAGTTTTCAAAAACCTAATAACTTCCTCACGATGAGGACATTCTTTTGTAAAATGGTCACCTCCACAAATTAAATAAGGAAATTTTACCTTTCCCTTACCTTTTGAATCAGCATTTGAGTTCTGTGTTTTGTTTCCTTCCTGTTGATTATCGGGTTTTTTAGATTTATTTTTTCCTTTCTTCTTTCCACTGGAAGATTCATTTGATTGGATTGTGTTTACTTCAGCAGAAGCAACAGGAGAGGGTGCAGGTTTAGTAGATGGTGCTAGTTGATTTGACGAAGTGGCGGTTTGATTTTGTTTCTTAGAATATTTGACCACTATTTGTGTTTGAACCAAACCAAGTATTCCATCAGTAGGTGGTTTAGTTGCGGGTCTTGATGGATCTGTTGTACGTCGAGGAGCATGGGGAATCAGACCATATAGATTACCTGATGGGGAATAAACCAAGTCTAGGTACTGAGCATGGCTAATAGCTTGCTCCTCAGTAACAATGCCTCCCATGGAAACATCTCTAGCAATAGGTGGAAGTAAAGACTTTGTAAACCAATCGGCAAGCAGTTGATCAGGAATGGGAGGCTTAATTAACCTTCATCTTTGTCTCCATTCATGGATATGATTGGAGATGTGAGTTGATGTGGTTTGTCGAAGTGAAGTCAAAAGGTCTATAACTGTTTCATATCAGATTGGAAATTGAAAGTGTGTTAAAAAATTCATTGCTAAGGCATTGAAGTCCCAAAAAGTGTGATGTGGTAACTCGATGTACCACTTTGCAGCAATACCAATGAGGGTTCTTTGAAAAATCCATAGACAGATTGAGTCGTCCATCAAAGAATTGGATGAACACCATAAGTGAAATGTCATCACATGGTTTTTTGGATCTTCATTGGGTTTACCATCAAACTTGGGTATATCAGAAGGAAGCTTTACAGGAATGGCAGGCCAAGAGGGGTCATAATGGATTGGGTCATTTATCAATCTTGGCAAGTCTGGATATCTAAAGTAGCTAGAAATGGCAGTTGTTGATTTGGTTATGGATACTGGTAGTACTAGTATGGCATTTGCTAGCCAGTAGGACCATATGCAGATTGATATATGGGTATGGATGATGCCCCCGAAGCTTGTTGAAAAGGTTGTTGATTTCCAGAATTTCCATGAGGGGGTGGGCCACCCGAGGGAGGGGGTCCTCCGAAAGGTGGTGGTGGTGGTGGAGGTCCTCCAGATGGTGGTGGTGGTGGTCCTCTAGATGGTGGTGGTGGTTTTCCTCCAGGTGGTGGTCCTCCACCTCCGGGTGGTGGTCCTCCAAATGGTCCACTGGTTCCTCCAGGACCTCTAGGTCCTCTGGGTCCTCCAAGTCCTCCAGGTCTATGAGGTGGTCCTCTAGAGGGGGGGGTCCACCATATCCTCCAGTAGTATTAACAAAAGCTCCTCCATATGACAGAACATTGGACCAATTAGGTTGTCCCCAACGTACAAAAACATTCCCAAGTTAGGGCATTCCAGGATAAATAACCGCTGGTGGAGGTTGTTGATACACTTGGTTGACCATAGGTGGCTGAGTTCCTAGATAAGTATATCCCCAAGAAGTCATATTAATGATAGGTTGCACCCCTAAGGGTTGGCATGAACTGGATGGGGGGGGGACAACATTGGCATTAGTAGGAGGGATGACTACTACAGGTTGTGCTACAGCTGCAAATTGTCCTAAACTAGTAATAATTCCACTAACAGATGATGTAACTCGCGCTGGGGAGTGTGCTAACATAACTTGATTTGTGGATTTCCCCCCAACCATGACTAGTATGGAAGGCCTAGTAACGAGGCCAGGATGTGATACTGTAGGATTTTCATTTGGACCTCGATTACCTTGAAATGGAACTTTTTCAATAGGACCTAACACTTGAGCTAGTGAACGATATCCTTCAGGCCATGGGTTGTGAGAAGTCTCAACATAGGTTGGATGACCTTCAGAAAAAGGTTTAATTTCAGATAAAGGCCAAGGATTTGTATTACGAGGTAAACAAGTCGACATAGTTTCATAACGAGACATAGGTGGAGGAATGATTCTTTCTACTCTCTCTGAAAAGTTACGAGCTTTATCGAGATATGCATTAATTCTTCTCTGTTCCTCCTCTCCTAAAGGATGGTTCCTTGGTGAAGGCCTAATAACCCCAAATTCAGCAATATATTGGCCCATATAAGTCCTCCAAAAACCAGCATCCGGACCATAATCTCATGGAGTAGGACTATCGACATGGCCTTCCAATGATGAATGCACAAAAGCATCAACTACACGAGGGAGTTGAACCAAAGGATTTGTAAAAATAGTGAAATCTTCTCTGGTTTCACTGGCTAAGGCAATTCTGACTGGAACATTAGCAGAATTTGGTTGTTCCATGGTTACCCCTTCTTGTCCTTCCACGAAGGGAGGAGAGTCAGGAGATAAACCCTGCAATCTACGAGATTGACGTCTCGCAAGTTGCTCAGCCATGGTAGTGGATTAAGTTACCTAATCTAGGTCAAAAAGGGAGAAAGCACACAAACAAAACCTACACAAAGCTAAAGGTCACAAGAAGACTTAAGTGATAGGACGGGTTCAGAATAGTCGGTCTCTCACAAGGATTGTCAAGTAGGTGCAACTCGCGATATACCTCAGGGGTACATGCGTAGTAATCTCCCTGAATGCTATTTTCAATGTATTTCTCCACACAATATGGCCAAAGGGTTTTTATCAGATGGTCAGGGTATCCTAGTGGGGTCTCCCGATATACGTAGGGTACGTGGGAGCTCAAATCGGTAGTAGTGTTGTCTAATGCACAACCATTCACAAGGGGCCTTCCAATATACAATCAAGGACATGAAGTACCTTTCTATATACCTCAAAGGTACATGAAAGTATGTTCGATATATCGACGGTATGCGGAAGAACCATGCGAGTCCCGGATTGTAGTGCAGACATATAACGACAGATCCTATGCTTAACGATGCCCGAACACGTCACTAACCTATCACTCAAATTTATATACAATTTTTAGACCTAAAGCTACCGTTAATTTTATCTGGATGATTAGGTGAATGTTTGTGGAATGTTATCTCCAATGATGCAAATTAATCTAAATGTAAATTCACTTTTTGACTTCGATGAGAACTAATTAGGGCAAGGAAGAAACCTTTATCTTTTCTTTTCAACAATACACCAAAAGAAATTTGTTTTTCGACAAAAAAACAAGATCCAATAAAGAAATGCAAAGGAATTCCTTTCAAACACAAAAACTCTTTCAAACAAGCACTCTAAAGTTTCTGAAAATGCAAGAAAGAATCCTCTAACGTGCATGCAAAACTAAATTCTGCTACAATGTCAAAAAGACCTATTTTTCTAAATCACACATGCAAAATGGAAATGTAAATTTTTGCAAGCATAAACAAGAGAAAAATAAAATCATTTTTTTTGTATTTTTCTGGGAAATATGAGGCACACAAAGCAGGCTTTTTCTAAAAAAAGAAACTAATCTTCTAGGAAGAGGTTATAGGCTTTCTTTTCAAAAGAAAATTTTCAGATACTTCACTAAAAAACCAAAATTGAACTATGCTTCAAATTTTGTTTATGACAATGAAAAAGATAATATTTTTGGATCTGAGCTCTAACAAAGAATCAGACTCACAAAAACCAGTAAATTAGACAGCAAGCAAGCAAGCAAACCACCAAAAATTTTCAGAGAACAAGACAATTTGCAAATTTTGAACAAAAATTTCTTGAACAGGCAGTTTTGAAGACCTGCCTCAATGCGTTGAACGGCACTGCACCAGAGCATTCTAGGCTGTTACGATGCTCCTAGCCTTCTACACACAAGCGTCATCAACGCTCTGTTAGTCAAAGGAGAAGGTGGTGTCAGCACTCTGTCCAAAACAAGAAAACGCGCCCTAGGATGGATCGACACTCTGTCAGACAAAGGGAAAAGCACCACTGAATAGTGAACTAAAAAGGATGAAATCCTGTAGGAGAAACCAGAAAAGATGAGCTATTCTAAAAAGGGTGAAATTACTCATAATAGAGGCAAAGAACCAGAAACATAAGATAGATAGCTTACCTTGTTAACAAAAACAACTAAAAGGAGAGAGAATGACCTTCATAGATGGAATGGTTACCGAAGTTTGTATATCTGACTGGATCTGCACCAGATCTGACTGGATCTTCCCCAGATCTGACTGGTTTAAGCTTCCTCAGATTATTATCACCTACCATATTGGCTTGACAACCCCCCCTCCATATTTGGATTATCTTTCACATACACTTCCCACGGATGAATCCATTATGGAAGTCATGTCACTATATGAGATGCCCTAGAAAGACCATCATCATCTATATTCTTTCCTTTCCCCTTGCCATATGGTAGAAGAACACTTTTCCCTAGTTGTTTCATCTGATATAACTGCAGATCCTTAGTCTCCCATCCTCACTCGAGGTGTCGAGTCTAAAGGAAATCTATGTAATATTACAAAAACCATGCTCGTGGACATATCAGTCAAACCAAGCATTTAGAGAATATTTATATAGGCCAAAACTCTTCACCTTTCGAGTTTCAATCATATACAACCTTGTTTAAAGAACTTTGAGATGTTTTCACTTGGACATATGAGGAAATTGCGGGTATTAATCCCTCCATCGTTGTTCACGAGATCAAAACCTATCCTGATGCCAAGCCCATCCACCAGAAAGTATGACAAGTTCATCCACGAAAAAGCAGTAGCTATTAAGGAAGAAGTTGAAAAACTTATAAAGGATGGTTTTATTTACCCCGTACCTTTAAATGAATGGGTGTCCAACATAGCCCTTGTGAGAAAAAAGTAGGGCACTATTAGGGTCTGTATCGACTTCAGATATTTGAATAGGGCTTGTCCAAGAGACAATTTCCCTACTCCCTATATCGATTAGATAATCGACAACTGTGCCGAAAGCGTTATTTTTTCCTTCATGGATGGATTCTTCGTCTACAATAAGATTGAGATTCTCCCATCCAACCAACATAAGATGGAATTTATTTTCCCATTGGGGAACTTTTCCTACCACAAATTTCCTTTTGGTTTGAAAAATGCTGGCACGACATTCCAACGTGCCATGTCATATGCTTTTCATGACATCAAACATGTTGTGGAACCTTATCTTGATGACCTGGCCTCTCATTCCAAGCAGCGGGATATCCATGTCGATCATTTGAGAGCTATTTTTCTTAGGTGCCATCATTTTGATATTTGTCTGAATCCCCATAAATGTTTCTTTTCTATAGAAACTGGCTGACTCCTCAGATTCATTGTTTCTAAAGATGGCATCTGTATTGATTCCTTGAAGATTGAAGATATTCTTTCCCTACCTGCCCCAATGAACATAACCAAACTCCAGAGTCTGCAAGGGAAGGTAAACTTTTTACGTCGTTTTGTCTGCAATTATGCAGAAAGGACACATGGTTTCATGAGGTTGCTTAAAAAGGATACACCTTTTGTCTGGGATGATTCCGCGCAATGCGCGTTTGACAATATCAAGCATGCACTTACCCACGCACCAGTGTTGCAACCACCCAATTATACTAAGGATTATTCCTTGTATGTGACTGATTCCTTCTCTACCATAGGCATGGTACTTATACAAAAAGATGAACATGATCAGGAACATGTGATCTATTATGTTAGTAAGCATCTCCTAGACTCTGAAACATGATATTCACATGTGGAGAAACTTGCTCTGGCCACGATCATCGCAGTCCAAAAGTTTCGTCATTAAATATTTTTCCGCACCACCATTGTCTATGCTGACTCTAACCCCATGTACTACATACTGACATGTCAAATGTTTGGGGGAAAATACTCACGATGGATTGTCATTCTCCAAGAATTTGAGTTGGATTTTCTGAAAAGTACTTCCAAGAAGTCCCTCATTTTTGCAGAGCTCATATGTGACCTTCCCCATACTATGGAGAATACAGATCCCATTGATTCACTACTCGATGAATCATTGTTTCTCATTAGTACAACTAACCCTTGGTATGGAGACATCATTTTGTATCTCCATAATTTACGATATCAACCCACTACTTCTCGCAATGAACGTCGTTGCATTCACAACCAGACCAAAAGCTATCTTATCATGAATGATACCCTATACCATCGTGGTGTTGACTCCATATTATGACGTTGCCTTACACATGAGGAGGCTTAGATCATTTTAAATGATTGCCATGCTGGAGCTTGTGGAAGTCATCTATCTGGGTTGGCTATTGCCCATAAAATCTTATGTGCAGGGTATTTTTGGTCCTCTATTTTAAAATATTGCATTGAAATAGTCAAGAAATGCTCACCATGTCAAATGTTCACTACAAAGAAACGCACCCATCCAGCTTCGCTACATCCCATTGTAGTTGTCGGCCCTTTTGAAAAATGGGGCATAGAATTCGTGCACTATAGAGCTACCTTAGCCGGAGCGCATGGCTACATTATTGTGTCTGTGGACTATTTTACAAAATGGGTTAAGTCTATGCCCACATATGCCGAAGACGAGATGACAACTGCACTATTCTTATTCAACCATATCATTTCTAGATTCAGGATCCCTAGGGCCATTGTGACCGATCATGGATCACGTTTTCAAAACAAAATGATGGCAGATCTCAGTGCCAAATTAGGGTTTAGTGATGGTAACTCTACAAAGTTACTATCCTCAGGCCAATGGCCAGTTTGAAGCTATAAACAAAGTATTAAAAACAATGCTTCAGTGGATGGTAGGGCAGTCCAAGTCAAACTTGAATTTGTAGTTATTCTCTGCACTCTGGGCCTATAGGACTACTTTCAAAACTTCCACCGGTTTTATGCCATTTCAACTAGTATACGAGATGGAAGCAACCCTCCCGATAAAATGCGAGATCCCATATTTAAAACTTGTTGTAGAACTGTTTCCCAACACTACTATAGATGAAAAAATATTCCTGTATCTAAACAAACTTAATGAAACTCAACACGATGTTGCCTTGGCCAATGAGGCACATAAACGACGAATGAAAGATCAATATGACAAGACTTTTCAACCTCATTCCTTGAATAAAGGAGACCTAGTATTGACTTATGACCAGAAGCATGACAAGCTGGGGGTAGGAAAATTTGAGTCTATGTGGCATGGGCCTTATATTTCCAGTCGTGTTGTAGAGAAATGGGCATATGAGTTGGTTGATTACGATGGGATACCTTTGGGAGAGTCCCAAAATGGGCTCTACCTCAAAAGATAATATGCTTAGGTCATCTAGCATAGGGTCTTTGTAAATATTGTTTATAGTTTGTTGTGTGTCTTAGCTTTGAAAAGTGTGTATTTTGTGTGATCTAAAATATGTTTTTCATAAAACCCTACTTATGCATGTCTTTTGTCTGATGGTCAGATGACTACTTTCACTGGTTTTGTTGATGGTGCTAATCAATATACACTTAACCTTGCATCGGCAGACTGGGTACTGTACTCTCCTACAAGTGATCTGGTGAGTTCATGGGGTGTTCTTTTAGGTCCCTCCCCCAACAATCTGGAGAAATACCAAGCCGTGATTGGATTGTTGACGGAAGCCCTTGATAATTATGTAAGGGAGATTATGGTTTACCTAGACTCCGAACTAGTTGTTCAACAGCTTAATCGGGTCTACACCGTCCAAAATCCCCTTGTTCTTCGTACACTTCGACGATTTAGGTTGTTAGAAAGGTATTTTGAGCAGGTTACATATCAACACATTCCAAGACATCTAAATATTGTGGCAGAATCCCTAGCTAATTATGTCTTAGACTGGTACATTGCTCATATTTAAAAAGTCCATTTGAAACATAAACAACATACATGTAAATTCATAAGTAGATAATCATTTCACACATCACATTTGTCACACACACAACTGTAAATATAAAATGTTTTCATATATATATAAAAACTGTAGCACCGAAATACAAAAATGGGCTGAAGCATCTAGCTTTTAGTGCCCTCATAGTTCAGGACTGTAAAAAGTTCAGAATACACATATACATAGGCAAAAATCTGAAGCGTCGAAGCGTTTAGTAGTACATAAACAAAAAAGTGAATATCAAAGCAAACTACTCCTCGTCCTGGTGTTGCTCGTGATAGCACGTGATAGCTTGAGCCACTCTACGGAGTAGCCTAGAAAACCACCCAGAGACACCTATAGTATGGCGTTGATAATTCCTAGGTACCTCGTCAGTAGTCACGTCAGGGATACCCATAGTCAAACATTGTAGGTTCTCCTCAAGATCTTCGATATCTTCATTAGCTTCAGAGTAATATAACATCATGTCCCAGGTACCTACTTGCCTAGCAATGGGTGACATCCCTACCGGATGTACGGGTCCAATATCTGCATGGAAAATTTTTCACTTATCTCGGTACTACAAAATAAAAATGAAATAAAATACAAAAACTAAAAACACAAGAGATTGTGTATTTTATTACCTCGGTCGTCCCATACTTCTCCCTTGGGCAATGCAAGCTTCGGGTTATCATGGAAATCTGCTCCTCGTAGGCATAGTCCTCAACCATGAGTAACTGGCTTCTTAGCCAGTGAAAGAAACCAAATCCGTAACTGACTTTGGGTCCCCCACCACCATGGCGGGGCATGACCATAACCCATGCAATCATCCTGGGATCCTTGGGGGAAATCCTGCTAATGGTCACCTATGGTCTCATATGGGGCACCTGTTGTAAGATAAAATATACTATTACAGCTCTATAGCCAAACTGCTTTAGTGTTCCCCTCTTGCATTTGTTTAACTGATATTTGAGACATACCAGCATGCCTTCACACTGATTGAAGAAAGTGGGATCCATACACTACAAAGCATACAACATGTGTGATCTAGTGGTAAGATGGGAAGACCTAGTTCCTGCCACCTTTTTTATTGTGTATACCACTGTCCTCAAGGGATGATCCACTATGGACTAGATATGTAGCTTCCTAGACTAGGACTCCATACCTAGTGCATAGTACTGGTCGATCAAGTCATCTAAGGAGGTCTCTCCTCCTCGTGCCCCAGACAAAACTATTGGACTTCCACTCCTAGATAATCCAGTCAGAAAATAGATGTCCTCAATCTCTATAGGTAGGGTTTGGATCCCCACCACGAAATGTTGTTGGTCAGGATCCTACATCCCTATGATATACTCCAGTAAGCGGACATACGCTTTCATACCTGGTACCCTAAAGTACTTTAGGAGCCCGCAGTTCAGTAGAGCCTCTACGGTGGTTGGATCACTGAAAGCCTGGAAGTATGGAACTTCATGTTCCCTCTCTTCCCAAATCACCATGATACCAATATTGTATTGCACCTGCAACACACAAAATTCATATTAGAAATCATATCATGTTTGAAAGGAAAAAGCATTTAAATGATAAAATTGAACAATGTAAAGGGTAAAAATTTAATTTTTGGTTGGATTAGGGTTTTATTTTTCCATATTAATTGGCAACGGTGCCTATTGGTTTTTTCCATAGAATGCCTATGGCGCTTCCAGTTTTGGCATGCAGAGTGCCGATGGCAGATGCTCTCGTCAGCTATGGACAGAGCGTCGTCGCGCGCTCTGCCCGAACACTAAAAATCCATACGGCCTAGAATTTTTGCAACAATTTGGTCCATAATCCCTTTAGGACAGTTGAAATCCTCCTATCTAATAAAATTTCCTAATTCACCCTATACTTTGGCTTTAAAACAAGTTAAAAAATCATTTTTTGGACATGAAGTAAACATTGGAAGAAGAAACAAAAAGCCATTTGTTTAACAAGAAATAAGAAAGATCAAGATCTTTACCTCTTCCAAGCAAGATTGAAGGAACCAATGGATGAGGGACACTTACCAAAGCACCCATAGAAGCTCCTCACTCTCACTCAAACTACCAAACTTTAACAATGGTAAAATCAAATGGTAAAGAATTCTTACCATGCCTTTCTATTTATAGATATTTTGGGAGTTTTCAAAAGTTTTCTATAACTTATTTGTTTTGAAGTCCAAATTATTTTATTAAAAGTGGATTTTTACTTTTTATTTTATATATTTTTGGTAAGTTGGATTTTAATGTGCTTTTTGGAGTTTTTTAGGGCAACATTGAGTTATGGCTATGATATAAGCTATTTTAGTCTTTTTCAATCTTGGAGTTGAAATGAAAAAGTACCGAGCGCCTTTAAACACTTTTCACATGTTCGTTAAAACCCCAGTAAAAGAGTATCGAGTATACTTTTTCACTTTTTTAGACTCATTAAAAGTGGATTATGAAAAAGGAACCCTGTTATGGAGTTATATTAAGCTCTTTTCAGTCTCCTTAAAAACACAAAAATATTTCCAAGCGAACTTGTTATGTTCATGCTTGTAAAAGAATCAGAACGGTCAACTAGTCGGGGGTAGGCTATCTCTTTTTCGAATCGACTAGCCTTATTTATGAAAAAGGACCTTTTTGGAGTCTTCTTAGTCATTTAAGACTCTCTAAACATGAAACAACAAATGAGTTTTCTTTTGTCGGACTTGTAAAATAAAATGATGAAAGACCCTATTTGGGAACGAACCCCTCCTTTCTCAGGTTTGTAAAACATGTGAGAATGGACTCATCACTTGATGAGCTACAACGAGTGTTTGTTACCCTCTTTGGACTCGTAAAAATGAAAAAGAGGCACTCATATTTTGAGATGGGGAAATTAAAGGAAAGGGGAATGGTTTTCATTTGTATTTATTTCAGTCTACATTCCACCTTTGAACATGGCACCTGTCTGCATTTGCATATATGAATAGTTGGGTATTCATCTTATCTCCGAGTTGATCCACTTTTATGAGTCACCTGACTCCTTTGAGTCAATTCAAAGAATGCTTCGTCGTATTCCTTGCATTACACCTGGTTCTAGTCTCGTCAAGTTAATGCTTCCAAGTCATTTTTCATGCCTCAAATTGTTCAAAGGATGTCTCTTCAGAAAATAACTCATCGGTAACTTCACCTAACCATAAAGTCAGTCATGTATGAGTCAGTTTCATCACTCCAAATCAAGTTTTGTTCCTCATTTCGTGTCATTGATGTGGGAATCATCATGCCTCTCCTGTGACAAGTCTATTCCTGTCGACTTCAACTCATTATCCAAGACTTAGACCTAGAAACCTAGTCAAGTACTTTGAAGCCTGCATGCCTCAATGGTAGGTTTCCTTGCTTTCAACAGTAGGTTTTCATCAATAACCTCTAATTGAGATATTCTATCAAGTGTTTGACTTCAAAACATCTATTCACACTTGGGAGAATGTACTTAGATACCTTGGGAATCATTGACATTAATGGTGATCACCCTCGCACTTGCTAACATTTTTCATCAATGACTGGTAATCAAGTGGTTTCTGCCATGTTTGACATCAAGACATTTATTCACATGGTTAGAATTGTATCAGTTGGGGATTGGAATGAATACCCTGGGTTGTTAGGCCTCACCATTATATCTGCCTATACTCAGGTTGCATTTGGAGATCAGTGAAAGTCTTGACATGGATCCACATTGTATGTTTTGGTGGATGTGTTTAGTATTTGAGATTTTATGGCATATATCTACCTTATATGTCTTGTAGCCATGTTCCATCATTTACATCAGTTGTTTATGGATCTACAGTGTATTTTTGGTAGCCATGACATAGTCATCATCATATATCTACAATGTATTGGTCCGCATCTATGATTGGTTTGGAAGGGGTCAGTTATTGGTCTTATGTCATTTATGAGCTTATCTCGCATTGCCTCTATACTAGACGGATATCTTGCAAACTATTTCACCTATCATTTCCTTCTAGCTTCATATTTTGGGGGGCATTCTGTTGCACCTCGAAATTCCACACTGCCCATCAGCCTTTCTGGAAATTCCACATTGATCATTTTCCTTTTGATAAACCTGACCTAAGATACTTTGGATGTCTTTTTTCCATATCTTGAAGGGACGGCGCCTTTCCCCTTTTTACACAGAGCGTCGATGGTGCCTCTCACTGTGGTGTAAAAAGTGTCGTTTCCCTTTTTCTTTGATAAAACCCTAGGTCGACGCACATGTCCTTTCTACCAAGAGCGTTGATGGTCAAAAAATAGGAAAAAAGAAGGTTTTGGAAGATTCCATGTGGAAGCCCCCGTGGAGTCAGTTCCTACATGCTTGGGAGAGGTGGCATTCACTTCTCTCACCTTTATGGATCACATTCTATCCATTCCCCAAGTCAATCTCATGGTTTTGGGCCTATAAATGAAGCCTTCATGATGTGAGTGAGAGAGGCCAAGAAAAGTACCCTTATGTTGTTGGATTCAAGTCTCAGTTAGAGGCAAAGTAGAGCTAGCTTGTGTGTGGAGAGATATTCATAGTCATAGAGGATTGTAGATTTTCTTGTAGAGATCGAAGCCATCGACATCAAGGATTTTTGGTATTGAACCATTGCAAGGGTTTTTGGATAAAAGACAAAGAGATCTAAGGTTGAGGTATATTGTGTTTCATGTCATTTAATTTGATTGTTTAAGGAAAGGATATGTTGTTGTGTATTTTTGTTCTATGCTTGTGACTTACAGTGCAGAGGAACAAACAATGTTTGCACTAATTAAGAATTTCTAATAACAGAAAAACTACCAAGGTTCTCTTCATCTAGCATGAGAATTGGATATAGCACCTTGCAGTCTGCGATTTGCAGACTGATCTTATGATATGTATTTCTGACTCAATATTCTTCCTCTCATGCTCTCTGGTTTTCTCTTCTATCTACTCCTACTTTCCACACACATCTTGGATCGACTCTTCTACCTATGGTCTATGCACTCAGCTGCAAATTTCTTCTACCTCTGGCGGTCTGCGCACACAGCTGCAAGATCTGTGGCTCAATGGACTTCTACTACTCCCATACTATTCTTTGAGTCTTTTCTTCCTTCTAACCCTAACTTCCTTAACAAAACTAAGTCACTTGGTGAACAGCCAACCAGAAAAATGATAACCTCAAAGGACCAACCCCTATATAGGATGGGTTCTTCCTATTTATATCTTCTACAGGACCATGCAGGGTCAACTACATACTACTCATCTATTATAGGTCATATTCAGCCATCAAAAATGGTTACAAGCTGTCATGGACTGACACAAGGCACTATCGGCTTGACTTACAAATATTCCTTCATATGTGTGTTATATGTAGGCTTACGCCATATTTAGCAGCCACGATCTTCCTGACTTGTCACTTTCTGGTCACTACCTACTTGCATGCTTACAAGCTCACCTTATCTCCCTTGCATGCATGTCCTATCCTTCTGCGCTGGTTCCTTTGCTTCCTTCACGACCTACTTTTCTTCTTGTCATGTGCATAACTTTCCTTCTTTGCTTGTGCACCAGCCATCTTATTTATTGTTCCTTTCCTGGCCCAACAGGCCCCCAACACTTACATGTGGCTCATCCCGAGCCACTAAGAAAAAAGGGAAGTCTCCTCAAAAAATTTATGCCGCAAAACTTCATGTTTCTCCCACAAAAACTTATGTCTCTAGTGGTGGCTACACTGTAGGACCAACCTTTTCCTGAAATTCCTTCACCATCTGTTGCACCCTAGAAACTTCCTATGTTACTTCTTCTGCCTGTGTGGAAAACTTCTCCACTTGGTCGGAACTAAGATGTTCTGACAGACCTGCCTCTACTAACTGTGTAGTTGTTCCAAGTTTCTGCTGCAATGACTGAATAAATACAATGATCCGCGCTTCTTTTGACTGGTGTGCCTCAACTTATTCTTCCCTTGCCTTCTCTTGGTCACGAAGGGCCTGGACTTCTTACTGCAGTCGTTTGACCTTAGTCATCTTGGTGACTTTCTGTTGAAACAGTAGCTTCTTCATCTCTACCTTTTCCACAACAATTTTCTCCTCATCCTTGTGTACGTTTTCTCTTATGTTCTCGACAGTCATGTCTTTGAGAAGCACTTCCCAGATCATGGAAATAGCTTCTACTGCCTTAGCACAGAATGTTTCTCCTTCAAATATCTTCCCAGAAGCCTTAGATGCTACTCTTCTTCGCTCCTTGAGCACCTTAGGAGGCATTCTTGGCACCTATCTTGCTTAAAGCTCCTCAAATTGCTTCTTCAGGTCTTATGTGATCTATGCAAGCCTTTCTACCTTATTTGTTGAATCCTCATCTTCCTGGCCCGCTTCAGGTGGAAACTCTGTGATCGCACTTTTAATCATTTCGGCTAATGCAACGAGGCTTTGCTCATGTGTTGAGATTTCTTGTTCCTTCTCTGCAAAAAGGGAAATATTCCCATGAAGTTCCTGCTCTTCCTCCTTAAGGAGGGCCTTGAACACCTTCGCCTTTCTTTGTTTTTTTGTTTCTTGATAGGCAACAACATTTTCCCTTAGTCATATTTTCGACACGGCTGGTTACTGTACTGTGTAGACTTCACTCAAGGGAAGCTTGGAGAATTCAAGCTGTAGTGTGAAAAAATCCTTGATAACATCATCAAAGGCACTCATATCTATTCCTGTTTTCAGTGAGTGCCCCTGGATTGTTACCTTGATTGGCAGTACCAGCTCAGACATGACTAATAGGACATTGGGATCGATGCCATATGTCTCAACCTCAACAATGACTTTAACCTTGTTAATGGCATCTATCAACTTATTGAGGTGGTTCCCAACTTAATCAGCTATTCTTATCTGTTGCCTCTTCAGGCTGGTGAGGCTGTCAATGGCGACTACAGCTATCGCTTCTGCTAGCATGTGGATATCCTCTTCAGTCAAGGTATATGTGTTATCTATCTTTCTAGCTTTCCTTTTCTTGTGTGGGGGCTCTTGTCCTTGTTGTTGCAATTGTGTTTGTGTCTGTACATTCTCTTGACATTGCGTGCACTCTGAATCACCATGATCAGAGCCAGCATTGCCCCCTTGATTATCTCCTTCTTCTTCTAGTTCTTACGACTGATTGTCTTGAGTGTCGCCTCCCTCGTTTCCATGGCCATTTCCTTATCCAATTCCAGTATCACCACCCGCACGAGAATTTTCACCTTGGTTAGCTGGTGGGTATTCCTGGTTTTTCTCTTCAGGAAGCGGCTCTTCCACTAGGCCCACCATTCATCTGGCCATAGGTGGAAAATTGCGTCCACATCTTCATACGTGATCATGAATCCAATGTTATGTACTTACTTGGTTGAGTCCTTCTTCGGCTCTAAAATCAGGTTATACGCATTGGCCTGGAAATTGATGAAGGCCGCGTACCTGTGCACCATCGTGGCTTGGATTCGGTGAGATCGACGGACAACATCACACAGCGCCTCAGTGTGCAAAAAGACCTTGATGTTGTTATCTATCTGTCAAATTTTATCTTTCTTATCTTCCCACAAGTTTTGGAACCTTGCACCATGGCAAGGTAGTGGGACATCCATCTGCACATAGTCTGGAGGGTTGGCCCACAGGGTAAATGAGATCAAGACAAGAAACTAGGAGTAGTGGAATTTATGTTTAGGGTCCTCATGGGCCTGTACTACATCATCTATCAGTTCATTCAGCAAGAACCATGACCAATTGAAAACCCCCCTAGCGCACACAACTCTGCAAGTTCTACTGTTTTCGCGGTACACTGAGTTGGCCTCATCTTGTGCAACAACATACGAGACAGGATCCTTGTGGTGAACCACACACTTACGTCTTCGATAGGGCCAATTAGGAAACCCCTATTTATGCACTGAAGGTTATACTTCTGCTTCATCTTGGTGGTGTCTTTATGGGCCAAGTATGGCACGAGGTCTTCTCTTTCCTTTTGCAGACCCATTATTGCAGCAATAAGGTCGACATCGACTGGGTATGGTCGATAGAGACATAAGCATCCTCTATAGAAACAGACCAGAATTTGTTTCACATATGTGTTGACCTGTATACTATGGCTGAAATGTGGCATAAAGAGCAAATTTATCAAACCTGCACAACCAACTCCCTCAGCCCATTACATTGGCTTGAGTATCTGTGCGCTAGTTGGGTTGGGATGATCCGAGACCAGGCAGTCTGCTCTTTTCAACCCTTCCTACTATCGAGTGTCGAAGTCCTCGAAGGTTAGCTTGATGAGATTTGGCATTAGGTTCATCAATAGGGGAACGTTCTCAGGGATGTGTGTCTCTAGCAAAATTGTATTGTCCTTCTTTGGAAGCACCACTTCCTCCGCATCGACTCTCCTTGGCCGTACATAATGAGGGAAATTTTCATCTTCCACCTTAGCATTAGTTCCTCTGCTTGGTGGTGAGTCCTCATCCATGAAGGCATCCTCCTATGGGTCTTCCTCCATTGGTCCTTTCCCAGGGTTGTCCACAATGGCCTTACCCTTATGTTTCCTTGACGGTGATGGTGTTGACGCCTCTCCAACCCCTTTATTGCCGGTCTATCTCGACTCCATGGCAGGTGGTGCAGCTACAGCAACAGTTGTTGGTCTATAAACTAGCTTTGATACAGGGCACGAACCAGGGGTTGGGATATTAGTAGGAGTAGCCATAGTGGAAGGTTGCTTCCTGGTTCTCGCCATCGGATCAGTGTCCGGTTGCAACCCTGGTTGTTGTACTTCCAGCGATTCTACTTCTTCTTCCTCGTCAATTGGGAAACCCGAGATAACGGTTGCATATGATAGCATGCTCTCATTGGGGATTTCAATTACCATGGGTGTTGGATTTCTAACAAAGGGATGACAGGATTCGGTTCTGCAAATGCTCGGCTCTGGTTCTCTCTTGCTTGCTCTATGCTCATAAAAGAATGCTTGATGGTGCAGCCTTGCACTTATACTCTCCCACACATTATGCAGTCATTATGGAGTGGGGGTTTAATGTCTAATCAGTCACATGGGCTTCACAGCCAATGAGTCCCTGCATTAACTCATTAACTTGAGTACTACGATGTACTTGTCAGAACAGTTATGGTAGAACCATTGGATGTGACCTTAAAGCACGCCGTCATTCTACTCATATCTTGTCGACTTAATGACACTTAGTTGTCATAACCACCTTAATCTTCACCGAATATTTGCACTTTAATGCCGGCCAACCTATCATTTCCACTTTTGTATTACTTTCTGCCTTTTTACTGCACTTTTTTCTTTTTTATGCGCTTGGCATTGGTTCCATCGCAGATGTGCAGACGAACAATTTTTACGTCTTCTGGCCCTTCTCTCTCTTTTTTTCATCGTGTAGTGTGATTCTAGCTAGTAATATTATGACCATCATAGTATGGTTTTAGGAGACTTTCGTTCACCATACCGATGACATATGTACCATCTAAATTCTACAGTTTTACTGCGCCCACATCAATGATGTGCGCGATCACATATGGCCCTGGCCAATGTGTCTTCAACTTTCCTGGATGTTTGAAAAATTTGTTGTCATACAACAACACCAGTCTGATGACTTCAAATGGATTAATCCTGCGCAGACTCTCAATATGGTCTCTTACTAGACCAAAAACAGTCCAATCATCAAAGTACACCTCAAGAAATTTGTGAATAAAATCTTTAAAAGCATAAACTAGTATTCTAGAAAAAATAGCAGGTGCATTCTTGTGTCTAAAGGGCATTTCCGTGTACTGGTAGCATCCCCATTCAATGACGAAGTTCATTTTGTGACGATCCTCCTTCGCGATTCTGACTTGATGATAGCCCAAAAATCCATCAGTAAATGAATACATCTCTTGCCCTCTGAAACTTTCAAGTACTTCATTTGTAAACGGTGTTGGGAATGGATCATGCAAGCATGCATCATTCAACTTCCTCAGGTCGACACAAATCCTTACTTTGCATGTGGTTTTCTTATCCTGGATCATTATAGGGCTGATCCACTCTAACTCCTCAATAGCTTCAATTATTCCTATGTCGATCATGCGATCTAATTCTTCTTTTTCCCTTTCCTTATACTTGGGGTTCATCCTATATGGTCGTTGCTTACTAGGTTTAGCATCTAGTCGTAGGGGTATTTTCATCTCCCCTAAGTATCCCACTATCCCCTTCATCTCTGAGAAGTTGGTAGGGAATAGGTCCTAATATTCATGCAGCAATTCCGTGATCTTCGCGACTATCTCTTCGTCCCAATAATCTCCTATATTGGAAAACTTTGGGTTCTCTGGTGACCCTATGTTTACCTTCTTGATTTTCAATGGCTTAAGGAACTGGTCACTTGAAATACCGCTCCCTTCTACTTTACGTGTGCCCTCTGATTCTAGTATGTTCATGTTAGTCAGATCATCATCTGGGTCTCTGTCCAAATTGTAGCAAGCCATCCATTGTTGAATGGTCACACTACACTGGTGAGAATTGGCCTCTTTCAGGGGGATTTCAATGAATATCTTCTCCTTTATCATTTGAAGCGCAACATCCATTGTAGGGTGATCATCAACAAATTCAAATATGTGCGTGAACTGCTTAGCGAGCCCTTCCAAATCCTAGGTTCCTTGTTGCAATTCCATAGATGCATACCAGGTTCTAGGTGTCATTTCCAATGTATGTATAAAATGATGGACTCACTCCTGTCACAGGTATTCTGCAAATAGCGTGCGGCATTGATTAATATGTTCAACAAGGTTTTCCAACCCTGAATACTTGTGATTTATGAGGGTGAATTCTTCACTGAATCAAACTTCCATCAACCTTATGCACTGTGTCCAATCTGTTATAGACTTCTTATGCGTACCCCACCATCTAGCGGGTGTAGATTTTAGAGCATGATCTAGCACCAATAAATGTTGTGATTCCATTACAAATCCTTCAAACTCAGTTAAGAAGGTCGCAAGGTTAGGTAAACCCTCATAGGTGGGTAGCTCTCGTAGCGCATTCTCCACCCATCGCACAGACCTTATAACTCTTGTGCATCTCCTCATAGAGAATTCATGTAGTATGTTTTGCCAATTCTCTAAAGCCACCCTTGAGTCAGATTTGCAAGAACTAGAAATCTTCTAGCTTAGGTTTCCATCCGTTATTGGGTTGGTGTAGTCTTCTTGTAATGCAGTGATATTGTAGATCTGGTCGAGATAGTCAACCTGTCCGTCATTGTAGACAAGCTCAACGTATCTCTATCCTTCTAATGGATCAATTAGTGAGACCACTCTCATCTCATTACCCTCGAATTAGAGGATCCTTTTCTTGAAATTTATAATGGTCTGGTTGTCTATAGCCCAATCTATCCCTAGCAATGCAAGATATGGATTTGTGTCATCAACAATGTTAATGACCTCAAAGTCTACAAATGTGCACAACCCTTCAATCTCAAAAGGGACCTGACTCAACCGACCAATGGGTAGGACCTTTGCCTAATTTGCAAGCCACAACTAGACAGGGGACTAGTCCAAGTGTGGCTTTCCCATAGTTTCCCAAGTTTGTCACGTCAAAATATTGACATCAAAACCCAGGTCTAAGATGATGTAATCTGTGTCGTAGTTTCCTATCTACACAGTCATTCTTAAATCGCGGCCGGTATTGAACTTCTTTCTCACTTGGTTCACCTTCTTTTTAGGTTGCAGTTCTATGGGTATCTCTTCTATCATTGCTTATAGTTCTGCAATAGCATCTTTATCTTGTATTAGCGTTAAGCAACTTGACATAAATGATTTGAGCTTACTAAGATTTTGTGGGACATTCTTCCAAAATATGTGTTGAAACCGTTCAGGCATATCCCTGACTTCTTCTGATGTTGATGGTTCTACTAGACCCACAAACTCTGGTCGCACATCCAAGAATACTTCCTTTTGTTTCTGGACGTCGAGTGACACCTTTTTCTGTGTCGTAGGTCATACCTATGGCTGTAGTTGCTCTTATGGTTTATCCTGATCAGCTCCGGTCCTAGCACCTCCTCGTGTTACAATAGTGACATTCAGATCTTGTGGTTCAACCACAATCACCTAAATATTCATGTTGGGATTTGGGTTTGGGTTCTGCACAGGGTTAGGTCCTGGGATAGTCCTTGCTTACCATTTTGCGATCAACTGAGGACATTGCTCCACATTATGGTCATGTCCCTTACAGTATGAACATATATTTGTAGTTTCTAAGCAATATCTAGCATAGTGACCTAGTTGTCCATAGTTATAGCATGTAACTTGACCTCTTCCTCTACCAAAACCTCCTCCTCTGCCTCTTCCTCTGAAGTTTCCACCACCCCTTCCTTGCGGGTGTGGTTGCTACGGAGGGTATTGATTCTGCTGGTAGTGATTTTGTTATGCATATGGATGTTGAGGTGCATACTGAGGTTGAGACTAGTTTTGATACTGATTGGGTGGGAACTGCAATGTATGATATGATGCTTGCGCAGGTTCATCCTAATCTTGCCCCTCATTCTTCATTAATTAGGTATCAATGGTCATTTCTTTCAAGAGCTGGTATGCTCTGCAATCTTTCTCTTCATGGCCTATTGACTTACAAAATTTACAAAAGAGGTTCGTCGGGTTACTTAGTGCCTTTTTCAAATATAAACACTCCTTGTCATGATTCCCTCTAGACTGGCATATGCGACACTAGGGTAGTTCATGGCCATTTAATGGGTTTGGTGCACCCAATGCAATATAGTTCATGAAGGTCGAACAGTTATCCTTAGTGTGTCCATTCATTCTGCATTTCATGCACCACAAATCTTCTTGATATTCCTCACCCTTCTTGATGTCTTGTAGTTGTATCATCAGATTAGTCAGCTATGATTGAATCTGCACTATCCCTGTGGCACCGTCGACAATTGGCGAGGACTCCAGCTTCATTGCCAACTCTAGTGCTTATGTCTGTGACTCGACCTTTTGTTGCATCAACAACCCTCGTATATGTGGTAATAGTGCAACAATAAACCAGTCTTTATGTTGAACATCCAACATTTAGAAACTCACCTTGGCCATCAAAGTTTTAAACCATTGGTCAAAGTCCCATACTGATTCTGTCGGTGCTTACTTTATCTCTTTGATCTCAGTAATACACTGTGACTCTGATTTAGGTTTTATGAACTCAAAGATCATTACAGCTCAGATCTCCTCAAGGGTATTTTGCGGAGTTTCGGTTAGTGTGGCACAGAACTTCATAAAACAATCTAGTGCACGACCCCTTAGAGTTGTGATCATCTATGCTTTTCTTATGTCTACATTATGGACTAAATGAACCATCTAAATAACTTCACAGAAGAACCAATGTTGCTCTGGTTCTTCTGTTCCACTCCCATTGAATGTAGGTAATCAAATATCCGCCCCAGCCATTGAGTTGGTGTCAGGGTTCTCTGGTAGGGGATTCAAAGGGGGTGAACCCTCTTTCCTGCTAGTCGCAATACTAGCACTATCAGTATTAGAAATCCTTTCCTAGGATGAGGCTCTTGATCTTACCTCTGGTGATATTCTTGGTGTTATGTAGTTGCGTCCTGACCTTGGTGTCTCTGTAGATTCTTCTAATTCCTCTACTCCTTTTGATATCAGGCTATAGTCCTCCTCTTCGTCGCAAGAACTTTTGTCTTCCTGGGACCAAATTTCATGTTCACTCTCCTCGAACAGACTAGGATTCCGTTGTCCTCTTTCGGTCTTTCTTTTTTTCTCTGATCTGAATATCCTTCCACTCCTTAGGAATCCAACTTCTAGTTCAGGTTCTTTACTTCCAGGGAACATCTCAGCTCACCCTTTCCCATTTTCTTAATAATTCATATGCGACATAGCCTCCTTCCCAGGTATGCAACTCAACTACTCAACTATAAGATACCCTTCTCATAGACGAGCATCTTAATCCATGTACTGATAAATAACAAATATCTTCTTTGGGGTCCTTGGAAAAAATTTCTTTCATCCTTGGTATATGAGGTTATAGTGTCTACTGCAAACTCAATAATATATCCTTGCAAGATACTGTTAACCCAAAAATCAATAGCTCTAGAGATGGTGCTACTTACACTAGTTACCTCGTGAACCAACTGATCATTCCATTCAACAGCTTCTCTTCTCTGGAAATTTGTTTGTCTAGTCGCCAATATTGGCAACCACTCATGCAGTATAATAGGGAACTCTGCAAAGAAGATCTTGTGGATATTGGAGTATATATACTTGTCTACCTAGTTTTATGTGCTCAACCGTGATCCTGCACTCTCTTCTTGCACAAATGCTAGTGTCTTAGACTCCAGCCGGTATTCTATCTATTTCTTCGTCAGATGCCACAACATTTCCCTCGACTCAAATTATTAAGGGTCCCAACAATAGAACCATTTGTTGGCCTCAACTCTTTCTTGTCTCGAACTGCGGTTCAACAACACCACAATACCAACAATAAACCACAAGTCATCGGCCTAACAGAGAAAGCTCAGTCAAAAACACCTGTGAGGCAGGCATAGTCTCACCCAAGATATCTAACGCGTAATTTCCATAACCATGTTTTCGAAGTTGGTTAGGGATTATAGTCCCTTGGCACTCATCCAAGGGACTCGACGAAGGCAACTAGATGATGGGGTCTATTACAGTGCGACTAGGAAAAATTGTATGTCAGTGCGTGCATGACACAACCCTGTCCTTAACCTTAACAACTGGCACAACTGGTGCGACGCATCTGATTCCTTGTACTTACATACAGTATGTGATGTATGCTTTAACTTAGGAAATTAACTATAAACTTATTCACACATTCCAGCAATGCTTTAACAACCATTTATTCGTTGATTAATAATAAGATGCCATACACTCAACAGTAACTCATCAACATACAGTAAGCAAATACTTGGCATTCACATAAACATTCAGCATTAACCAATCATTCAACATAGGAAATAACATGGAAACCCATCTAGGAAAAACCACCAAGGTGCTCTTCATCTGGCATGAGAATTGGATATAGCACCTTGTAGTCTGCGATTTGCAGACTGGTCTTATGATATGTCTTTCTGACTCAATATTATTGCTCTCTGGTTTGTTCTTCTATCTAATCCTACTAATCTGCACACATCCTGGATTGAATCTTCTACCTACGGTCTGTGCACTCAGCTGCATATTCCTTCTACATCTGGTGGTCTACACACACATGTGCAATATCCGTGGCTCAACAGCCTTCTACTGCTACCATAATCTTCTCTGTGTTTTTTCTTCCTTCTAACCTTAACTTCCTTAACAAAACCGAGTGACTTAGCGAATAGCCAACAACAAAAAAAATTAACCTCAAAGGACCAACCCCTATATAGGATGGGTTCTTCCTATTTATATCTTCTATAGGACCATGCAGGGTCGACTACATACTGCTCATCTTTTACAAGTCATATTTAGTCGTAAAAAACGGTTACAAATTGTCATGGACTGACGCAAGGCACTATTGTCCTGACTTGCAAATATTCCTTCATACATGTGTTATCCACAGACTTACGCCTTCTTTAGCATCCGTGATCTTCTTGACTTGTCGCTTTCTGGCTACTACCTACTTGCACGCTTGCAAGCTCGCCTTACCTCCCTTACGTGCATGTCCTATCCTTCTGCACTAGTTCCTTTGCTTCCTTCGCAGCCTACTTTCCTTCTTGTCATGCGCACAACTTTCCTTCTTTGCTTGCGTGCCAACCATCTTCTTTGTTGTTCCTTTCTTGGCCTAACAGATATCTCTAAAATAATTAGTGATTAAGTAAATGAAGCATTTGAAAAAGAAACAAAGGAGATGTACTGGAAGCAATTTGGAGTTTGGAACCTAATAAAGCTATGTGATATGATGGATTTTCAATCCATTTTTTTAGAGCATGATTTCATTTAATCAAATATGATCTCTATAAAATTTTAAATTGGTCAAGAGTAAATGACAAGATTAGGGTATATAGCATCCCCTCTTTCTTGGCATTGATTCCTAAAGATTCTTAGTCTACATCCTTTTCAATATCTAGGCCCATATCTTTATGTAGTTCAACACAAAATACTATTTTTTGTTAGCAAACATGATGAATACTTTCAATCCACAAGATGATCTCATAAAATCAAGGAGGGTTTATGGAAAAATGGAAGATTTATTACAATATCATTATAGTTCAAGAAGTAATACAATGAGCCAATCACATTAATACAAAGGTATGGTTCTAAAAAATTATCTAGCTAATGCTTTTGATAGAATAAGGAATACTTGTATGTTCCTTGTAATGGAGAAGATTGGATTTTATATCAATGTCATCAAGTGGACTAAAGATTGTATGGGTAGTCCTTGGGTGGCTTTCTTGGTCAATGGTAGACAAACCAAATTTGTTGAATTCTCTAAAGGAATCTTGTAGGGTTATCTTCTCTCCTCTATATTGTATATTATTATGACGGGATATATATGTAGAAAACTAGAAAAAGAAATAAGGTAAGATAGAAAGAGGGGAAAACGTATTTAACCACACCCAATTTGTGGATGGTAACCTACTTAGTGATGGAGCCTCTTCTATAATACCCAATATATTCAAAAGAATTTTAGATATGTTTGTCTATGCTTTAGGTGTTCAAATTAATTTTGAAAAAAAATCATATTTTGGGATGGAACTTATATATTGTCACACTTCAAAGGATATCACAAATCCTTGGATTTACAAGCATCCTAAATTAGTCCTCCTTTAAATATTTGGGGATCCGTATCTTCCTGAAACAATCCAAAGTGAAATATCAGCCTCCTATTATTCAAAATATTAATCCCAAGGTTCAAACTTGGGGAAAATCATGGCTAAACCCAGTAGGTAAGATTGCTTTAATTAATTCTATTCTTTCTTGTCTCCCTACTTTTGAAATTTTATGCAAGT
>LPNX011030482.1:73370-102867 GCA_001517045.1 Pseudotsuga menziesii | reverse complement strand
AATCAAGTTAGCTAAGAAATATGAAGATTTCAATGGTATGGAGGAAAATCCAATACCAAGAAATATCATTTGGTAAAATGGGAAATAGTTCATGCTTTCCCATAAAATTGGGGGATTAGATTGAAATATCTTAGGATAATGAATCTAGATCTAGGAACAAAAATACTTGGATATTAATACTTGGAAGCAATAAATGGTTGACGGGATATATATGTAGAAAACTAGAAAAAGAAATAAGGTAAGATAGAAAGAGGGGAAAACGTATTTAACCACACCCAATTTGTGGATGGTAACCTACTTAGTGATGGAGCCTCTTCTATAATACCCAATATATTCAAAAGAATTTTAGATATGTTTGTCTATGCTTTAGGTGTTCAAATTAATTTTGAAAAAAAATCATATTTTGGGATGGAACTTATATATTGTCACACTTCAAAGGATATCACAAATCCTTGGATTTACAAGCATCCTAAATTAGTCCTCCTTTAAATATTTGGGGATCCGTATCTTCCTGAAACAATCCAAAGTGAAATATCAGCCTCCTATTATTCAAAATATTAATCCCAAGGTTCAAACTTGGGGAAAATCATGGCTAAACCCAGTAGGTAAGATTGTTTTAATTAATTCTATTCTTTCTTGTCTCCCTACTTTTGAAATTTTATGCAAGTTAGATCCAATCTCTGTATTGAATCAAGTTAGCTAAGAAATATGAATATTTCAATGGTATGGAGGAAAATCCAATACCAAGAAATATCATTTGGTAAAATGGGAAATAGTTCATGCTTTCCCATAAAATTGGGAGATTAGATTGAAATATCTTAGGATAATGAATCTAGATCTAGGAACAAAAATACTTGGATATTAATACTTGGAAGCAATAAATGGTTGAAATCGGCATTAATTCTCTTCCCAAAAGTAGAGGATTGAGTATACAAAGTTTATGTAAAGCATCAACTAACTCTTCCAAGATGACCCCCCTTGAGTCCCAGGGAGTGACAAACTCATTAACATATGGGAAGGAAAAACTATGGGAACATCCCCCCTTTCAGTTAGGATTGAATTGCATGGGATCAAGGAATGGCTTACTAGAGCTAATTATAACATTCTGAATGTTTTTATCTGAGCTCAATAGGTAGATGGGAATGATGGATACAACTAGATATTGATGACAATTTTTCCCTCTAATAGTATATTCCTCCCTCTCATTCATAAGGAGTTGCATCAATTATCTTTCTTTCAAGATATAAGAAGGGATGGGTAGAAAAAGTAGGAAAATAAATTGTGAAATAAGGATACCATGCCGCATTATGAAAATTCCCACACATGAATGTGTAAAAATATATGGCATACCAACGGTCCAAAGATCAATGCCCTTTACTAGGTTTTAGTTCATGGGAAAGTTTTAAAGTTTAATAATTTAAGGAGGAAAGGAATAGAAGGGTTGTCTCAGTGTGAATGTTGTGTAAAGAAGTAGAAGAAACATCACCCCACCCATTCTCAAAGTGTGTCTTATTTTAACATGTATGGTATATTTCTCTAGTAGAGCTTAACAAGGAGATAAGACATCCTAAAACATGGAGCAACTTCTTTATTAGTTGAAAATATTTGTATCTTGTTTCATTGAATAATAAACCAACCCCTATTCAAATATGGGAAGCCATACCAAAATATCTTTGTTGGAAAATATGGTTGTCTAGAAACATGGTCATTTTTTGGTCGAAAATAAACACTCATCACAAAAAGCAAGATCTTTAATGAATGAAGCCCTATGTCATAGATCCATCGGTGTGATTAAAATACAAAAACTAAATGTTCATAAGAGGATATGAGTTTGAAATCTAATCATGGGAAGCCTCCTTCAATCCAAAATAATTCTCAAAACCCAATTTTAGGGCATTAATGGAATAATTCGCAAAACCCAATTTTATGACTAAGAAATACGAGTTAAGGAGAAAAACATCTTGAGAGAGGTGATATGGAGGAGGCCCATAACAAACATGAATTTGGACTTGTTTAATTTATTTTATGTTGTTTATTTGCAATTTTCTATTGGGATAGTATTCAAAGAAATATAGTTATAGGCATAATAGGGGTAAAATAAAATCTACATACAATATGTATTTTCAAAGGAATACAATTTTGTTTCTGGACATCAATTGCATAACATTATTGCAAAAAATTTGAAAACTTTGTGTATTTCGTTGTTGTTAAATGTACAACATCAGGAGTCATTGTCCAAGAACATGTGTTCTATCAAGTTAAGAAACTTGTGTTGTATCAAGTTAAGGGATTTGTGCGTATCAAGTCAAGAAATTATGTTGTATTAAGTTAAGGAAAATTGTGTTGTATCAAGTTAGGACATTGTGTTGTATCAATTCATATTCATGAAAGTTGCGGGTACTATGATCTTGTGTTGTATCAAGATCATAATATTGTGTTGTATCAAGATTGGAGTCTTGTTTTTATCAAGACTGTTCTTGTGTTGTATCAAGACTATATACTTGTGTTGTATCAAAGTCTAGACTTGTGTTGTATCAAGTCATGTGGATATACTATGGGATGTCTTGCTAGTCATGGTCACTAGGTGCTATAAGTCTCTTTTAGGGATTAGCTACCCCTATAATGAATTACTTTAGCATATGACTATATGACTTGGGGTAATACATACGATCATCGGTATGGAATAATTATTCTATGTATGATATGATAAGATGGTTAATTAATCAATACACATATGGACTATGTAGTATTTAATTAATGATAATGAGATAAATCATAGAGAAAGAGAATGAATTCGAATTGCACATGCATGCCTCAAGTGAACTCGAATAATGAAGGCCTCAGTTAAGCCTAAGTTGTAAGTAAAGAATGTTTTAGTTAAAGAAGGAATATCTCCTTAATTCATGCAAAGTGTTTGTGCATGGGTGACACTGATTGTGAAGTACCAAAGACTTTCAGTTAAGTCTCATAACATTCAATTGAAGATTAAGTTCAGTTTAATCAGTTCACACTTAGTTCAGCCAGTTCACATTCAGTTCAAGAATTTCACATTCAGTTCAAGAAGATCACATTCAGTTCAAATTAGTTAGCATCCAGTTAAATCTAATTAAAGAAAGAGGGCACATATCTTGTGCATGCAAGAGAATCTGAAGGGTCAGTTAGACACTGGAATTTAAAAAGGCACTAATGTCTGCATGATAGGAGTTCTAGTGCATTATACTCTTAGAGAATGTTACATGTATGATCTCAGTGTGTTTACTGAACCTCAAACTCACCCCCTTCTGCATGCTAGGTTGTTTTGGCTTGTTATTAATATGCAAGGCATATGGAAATTTTAATACAATTTGCATTCAGTTGTTTCTGCAGGGTTGCTTTGGATCTCTCTTCTCTATTGTTGTGGTGACATCTATTATCGAGCAATATGTTGACATGTTGTAAATCATTCTCTGCAATCTATTTATCATACTCAAAGAATTGTTGGGTTTTTCATCCTTCATATTTGGAGGGTTTTCCCAGGCTACATCTTGTCTCTTATGGTGATTGTTTTATGTGATTGATTTATTCTTGAAGATTTATATATTGTTTATATAAAGAATGATATGTGGATGATTTAAAAACTAATAGATGGCTGATATAAAATTGATTATGTGGTTGATATAAATTTTCTCATGTGGTTGATTTAAAGTTTCTTAAAGTGTTGAAATTGTTTCTTAAAGTGTTGAAATTGTTTCATAAAAGTTTTGAAGTTCAAGCAGCCCCGATTTCGCTCAAACATTAGCGGTTGCTTGGAGTTCCAATAGATTCTTTGTAAATATAAATCATGCCAATTCTTGTTGAAAAAAAACATGATCCACAATTACAATTGATCTCTTTTAAGGGAGAAAATACTTAATCACTTTAACCCCTAGAAAACATGTTGGTGTTTCCTCCTCCGACCCAAGTTCAGACCCTTAGTTTTCTGTCAAGAAATCCCAAGATATCGGCTCAACATAGCTAGGATCAGTCGACAGCACCTGCGATGTAGATGCAGTCTCACCTGAGACATCTCTATGGTTAACTTCCAGAACTAGGTTTCTGCAGTTGTGTGGGGATTTCCTCTTCCTTGGCACCTTACTAGCTTGCTTGACTGATGCCCGGGGGTGTGTTTCCTATTCTTATTTTGTTCATTCAATATATTAATATACTTGTTCATCGACATAGATTACAACAATCATATAAAGATTCAACACATATTCTATCTATCAATAATGTGACATATGCATCTAAGAACTCATTCATAAACACATGCTAGTCAATATATTCAGACCTACTTATTCACAACATACATTCATTCAAGATAGACATATCCATGAAATACACACTGAGACAACATTTAACATGGAAACTCATCGGGGAGAAACCACAAAGGCGCTCTTCATATGGCATGAGAAATATATAACACCTTCGTCTGCACACTCAGCATGCAGACTTTGCTCTAGATCTTCTCTACAATCTGTATAGACTTCTCTCCTCTCATGCTCTCTAGTCTTAGGTCTCTGAATTTTTCTCTCTTTCACTCTACTTTCAATCCACACACAACTTGGATCGTCTCTCTTCTCTACAACTCTACAACTCTTCTACTCTACTACTCTTTTAAGGCAAAAGCCAATGGATACTTAGCGAGAGTGCGAAACCTGGACATAGATTGGGTTCTCCCTTTTATAGACTCTTACATGTCGTAATCAACCGACTCTATTATGTTAGCCGACGGGCTGTCATTCCTATTCTCATACCATTAGAGGAAATTTCAATTTAAAATGGGCCTTCCAAAAATAATACAAATTCCATGTCATCATGTATTAGCCATTAAAAATTCTTTAAAACTCAAAAAGGGAGCACCTCTTAAACAATTTTTTAATATAAATTTGGGTATAGGTATCATAAAAAAACTACTTTTTTTGTTCGTATTTTCGACATATCTCCCTGTGTTTTTACTCAAATTTTGATCAGGAGAGCTTGTTGGATGCAGAATTAAATTCCGCATCCAACGAGTACCCACTCGACATACTTTTGACAGACCTCACTACCCAAAAAACAAGAAATACCTGAAAAAATGTGATGATGATGTCGAAAATACATACAAAAAAATAGATTTTTCTTTTCTTCCTCCAAAATTAATAAATATTATTTTATTATTTTATTAATTTTCCTTAGGAGGCCCATTTTGAGTTGAAATTTCCTCTAATGATTCAATTACAGTTGTCAGTAGGCACTACCGACCCAAAATACAAAGATGCTTTATTCCTCAAAGCATGTGTTATCCTAACTGACTTCTTACCCACGATTTCCTGGGATGTCCTTTTCATCCATTGCGCGCCTTGTTCTATCATGGTTCCTTCCATCGTGACTGCTCTCGCCGCAGCTTCCCTTTTGTTGCGAACTCTTCCCTCACGGCTTCTTCTATAGTAACTTCCTCTACACCAACTTCTTTTGTTGTAGCTCTTTCTCCTTCACATCTTCCTCTGTCGTGCGACCAGACTCTTCGTATTCTCGAGCATAATTATGATTGAATTCTACCTATCTTTTCCTAGGGCCAACAAAATAGGAGATTGTATTGCCTATTCATGGGATGATTAACATAGATGGATTTTATAAGTGTTTTGAGTTATTTTACTATTGTATATGATTCATTTTTCCATGCTTTATTCAAAGTTAGTAGCATGTGCTTTTAAGGTTCTTGAGATTCCTATAAACAATCTTAAATGTTAAATCAATGAGGTGAGCGGCCTATAAGCGAAAGAATCATTTCTAAGTGATGGCATAAACTCCATGAGCATTGATTTACTCTTGTAAGCATGGGGGGTTTCACTAGCAAGACAATATTATATCACATCCATTCATATTGGGGGTTTGAATACTTCTAAAATCCTCAAAAATGTATTGCCTCGTATTAAGGGGTCAAGGTTTTGTTTTTAATATGGCATAGTGATATAAATATTGGAGGTTATTTTATTTGGGTGGGTCGAGGAATATCATTCAGATCGTGGGATATATATATATATATATATATATATATATATATAATTGTTGTATATGAAAACATTTTATACTACAATATTTAATTTCAAATAATTTTTCTATAATATTATCATTGTGCTTATGAATTTTTTTTGTTAAATAGTTTTTAAACGAAAATATTCATATCTTTATGTTAATCATATTATAATATTATTGATTGAAATCTTAATTCCAATTGAAAGCTAACTCTATAAATCAATCTTAAAAGATACCAAAGAATTTTATTATATCATTGGATCATACATTAAAAAACTAAGGATTTTTGTCTTAGTTTCATAGAGAATCATCTTCCCAATTAAATAAAATTACAAATATTCCAAAATATAATACTTCTCGATCCAAGAAAAATCAATAACCTCTTGGATAACCAATGGTAAATTTATATGGGAGTGTCATTTAATTTATTTTAAGAATTTAAATAGGAAATGAAGAGCATATGCCCTAATTTTCAACTAATTTTGATCTTGTAGAAGTGGGTATTTCCCCTATTGAGAGCCTAGCTATGATTAGGCTCATGTTATACAAGCACAAAATCAATAACATGGGAGACCATAGACTTCCTAAACTAGCTTTAAAGTCCAGCCAAAACCACCTAAGGCTCAAGCAAGGTTGGTATAAAGATAGGGCTTGGTTAAACCATTGGGAGATCGACAAAAATGTTGCATTGCAAAATATAAATAACATTAAAAATATTGCCACTTCTAAGTTTAAGGAGAAAATGTGGTGTGAGAAAGATTTAGAGGATAAAAGAAAATTAAGGTATTATAAGGAGGTCATCAACCCTACTCTAGAAGATCAAAAGTATCTCTCAGTTTTAACTAGTTCAAAGAAAAAAATTAATATAGCAAAGATAAGAACGAACTCTCATGAGCTTCATAGTGAAACTGGTCATTAGGCAGTTCCTACAACACCATGGGTAGAAATGATCTACCATCTCTGTGAGAATATGAACATTGAGGATGAAAAACACTTCCTCTTAGAATGCCATGCTTACACTCACATTAGATCTCAATTTCATAATCTTTGTTGTATCCCGACCTTCCTAGCCTTTTAACTTTTCAAAAATATAGTGAGCTCGAGACACTTTTCTCCAAGCTCTTTGAGCATAGTAATACAATTTTAAAACAAACTAAATAATGTGTTTCTTTGGGTCCGATAGACCAAAGTTTGGTTTGAGTGGACGTTAACCATCATCATCATCATCATCAAATATAGAAATGAGATTCATTTGTTGTGGAAGAATCCGTGTTCATTAAACTTGGAATACTTTAAGCATAAGAATATATCTACACATAATTTATCCAAACAATAAGAGTGTTATTTTACCATATTTTACTATGCATGTATTAAAATCACATACAAATAGCTTTTAAAAAAAAATAGAAAACATTTACTAAGATTATTAAAAATATTTTAATGAGTTTAATTTATTAAGATTGTAGAAAACATGAGCTCTATATAAAATTGGTAGATTAGCACGTTTTGGTGTGAAACATGTGCAATTCTCATCTTTTCTAAGCATTGCACTTTCTATTGGACTATCAGTATTTTACATTCTTTGTTACATTGATCTCTTGATTGAGTTTCCTTTTACCTGTTTTTCTTCCCTGTTACAATTTCGTTGGGTCTTCCACTATCCACAGCTACAAAACAATCAATCGCCCTTGGAATCCTATTGGGATCATTACTAGCATTACATGATATTTTATTTATCATCTTGTTTGCTTATACTAAGATGTGTTAGGGCTCTTGTTGTTACAACTTTACAATATGATATAAAGGGGGTGTTAAAAATGAGTTGATAAAATGGATACCTACAATATCTGGTGAAACTAGGAGTTTTCTTAATTGGAAAGGTATATTGTGAGGGGGGTTCAATAATACACTTTTAGGAAGTATTTTCCAGCATTTAGTGAAATTAAAGATATTCTTTAATATCATATGAACGAACGTGCTATGTAACAAGTTCCTTGAGCGAACCCCCCATGCTTCTAAGAAAGGATTAAGTGTTTCATGCAAGAGACTAGGATCACTAACCTTAAAACCGTTAATCAAACCTTTTGTGAATGAAGCAATTAAATTTTGTGATACAATGTGTGATTGCCAAGATGATATATTACAGGGCTCCGACGCAAAGTTAACGTGTGACTTGATTCTATTGTATTCTTGAAGGTATGAAATCATTTATGCTTAATTGACATACTGAAGAAGGAAAATGTGTAATGAGGTTGTATTGTGTTGTCTAAAAAAATGTCTATCTAGACCTTATCTTCTAAGAATGAAACTTTGACTCATGTTGATTTTTATAAAACTAAACATTATCATAATAAGATAAATGATTTCCTTGGTCGGAAATGATCTTGCATCGTGAAATTTTAATGTACATACCGTTTCCATCAATGAACATTTAGACCAACAATCCCTAATTTTGTTCATCGTCAAATTTTGATTTCTAATCCATCCACACTTGGCCAATTTAGTCATCTTTTCCCATGAGGATTAGACTTTAGCTCTTTAATTGATTTCATATCAATCTTCCATATAAATTACATTCTTGTAAGCAAAAAAATCTTAAATGAAAAAAATGATTTACCCTCACTAAAAACACATAAAATAGCCTAAAATTATGAAATTCAATTTATAAAAAATATTCATAACTTCTACTTAGATCTCATTTGTTAAATCTATCCACACTAAACCTACTTGGATGTTTGAATAATTACTTCTCCAAACACCCTTTATAATCACCCTCCATTTTTTTCCAAACATGCATAAGGAAGCCTATAGGTTGTCCAACCTCCCTAAGGTTGCCTTCTGAGAAGGTGGTTAAATAAAACCTCTCCAAGGATGTCTCATCAGGAGGTAGTTGAATAAAACTAGCATAGATCCATCTTAAACCAGAATCTATTAAGCACCTCCCCAAGGCTGTCTCATGAAGAGGTACTTGAATAAAAGCTAGCCTAGATTTAGCTTAAACCTAGATCTATTAAGCACCGATAGAGATCCAATTTATTGATGTGTAATTTTTTTCTTGATGTATAAAATGTGTAAGAAAAAAACTAAAAATTACTATTTTAAGCAAACATGTTATTTTTATACTTTATAAGTTTAGCATAAATGTTATTTTTTATTTTTATTATGTTTTATAGTTTTTAACTTTAAATAGGCATTACCATATCAACCTTACCCACACTATAGTATCTCCCCATACTAAACTATAAAAACACTAATAAGTAAAACACAATAGTCTCTCTCCTGGTTAGTACAATTCTCTAGTGAGTAAAATGAAGTGTCTATCCCCATAAAAATAAAGCAATCATCCATCCGTTAGCCATAAACATGTTACATAGCCAAGCACATGACATGAGATTGAAGTCAGTCAACACACAATAAATAAAATTCAAATATAACAATAATTAAAGAGAATAATAAATGACCAAGAAGGCCTTCCAGCTGTAGAATCCTAGGTCTTGGACAACGGTCAAAAACATCCAATTATCGACCGTTGTAGAGACTTCCTCGGACTCTATACTTCATAGTATCTTCGTAGAGCAGAGCCGAACAGAGCAGATCGGATAGAAATATAGACATACGTTGCAAATAAACCACTGCTGTTTTTTCATACTGCTTTAGCTTCTATAATGCTGTTTGATTGATAGTCATACTGTTTTCAAAGAAATATATGCAAGATTAGCTTTAAATAAATCAAATCTCTCCACCCATCCTGCGGGAGCATAACTAAAATAAACCTTTCACCCAGGCTGCGATTCATTGAGGATTCGTGCCGTTTTTCTTTACTTGTTCGATTTTTACAGACATTGTTTTTACTGGATTTTCTTGAACTTCTTCTTCTTCTCTTGCTGCCCACGGGGTTTGTTTGACCTTGGCTTTTGCAGGTTTAATGGAGGTTTTGGATATAGATTGGAAGAATATTGACAGTAGGTTTGTGAAAGATGAATTCTATGAAGGAATCCGGGCGCCCAAATGGCTAGATTTCCTGGCCCCTGAGGAACCAGTGGATGATGATGCTTGGTTCTGCAAACCTGGTAACTCTATTTTATTCGTTTTTTTTTTGTATTTTTAATTGGATCTGAGTTTGTGGGGATCTATAATTTTTGGGGCTATCCAACTTCTCTGTTCTGTTCAAAGAGATTTGAGCGACTTGGCTATTATTATCATAGAATAGTAAATTCAGTCAGTTTGTTTAATTAAGTTGGAGATATCCACACATTACTTAAACCGTTGATGGTGGAACACCCTGTCGTCTGGGCACGTATGGGTTCGATACTTTGCCCGTCCAGTCCAATTTTCAACACGGTGTGAGAGCCAGGTGTTGAGGTTGATTGGCAGTGCGTAGGAAGCCCGAGTCAAAGTGTGACATTAAGGGGAGTGATGGAGATAGAAATCCACACTTGATATCGAATCAGTAAGGGTGTCTGTCATGATAAGGGGCATGTAGGTAAGTGGTAGAGCAGCCCAGTGGCCAGGGCAGGTCCTGTGTTGATTCTTAGCCTGCTTAATTTTTAACAACTGATCCATGTACCGTTTCCATTGTAGTTTTTAAAAAGTTGTGTGAGGCATACTTCTTGGCTTTTGGTGGTCATCTCTCAGGAAAATCTTCCAACCATGTTGTGAGAAATTGCATTGTGATTCAACATAAGGGCAGGGCACTTCTTTTGTATAAGGGTTTTCTATAGAATACTATTAGCCACATATCCCTTGCTTGAACTATTTAGATGAACCCATAGGACTGAAAGTTTTAGGATGGAATAGTATAAGCCGCATATCCCTTGCTTGAACTATTCAAATGAACCCATAGGAATGAAAAGTTCTAGAATTGTTGTCCACCCTTCTCAGTCGGCTAAGGTCCCAAAAGGTCATCTAACAAAGGATAGGTCAACATTCCTGCTCAGGTAAGGCCCTAAAAAGCCTTACCAGGTTGTGCCTGGTCTAACCTTAGCTAAGGTGCTGTACTTAATTTTGTTACGAGGCAGGTGACGACATTACTGTTTTTCAAGTCCGATCCGTGTTGGGTCTCTGATTAAAATTGTTTTGCAGATTGTAATCATCCCAAGAACGCTGCCAGTTTCGTGAAGAGTCCAGTATTTCGGTCCAACAAGGTATAGTTTTACTTAAGCTTCCTTCAGATCTATTATATGTTATTTTTCTTTGTTTTTTCTTTCATAGATTTTCCTTACAATCTGTTAAGAAGTTTTTAACATGTTGCAGATGAAACAACCCAGATTAATGAATTCTTCTTCTACTGTAAGCACTTCCAGTACTAGTCCACTGGGAAACAAGACTGCAAGGTTTGATATTCTTCAAATTTTCAACATATTTATCTTCTCTTCGGTCCCTACTTCTTATCCCTGTGCGGTGGATTGATATGCGCAAGATCCAACCATACTTGTTCATCTGTGCAGTGCTCTAAATGGCAAGAAAACAAGGGGTCCATTATCAACCTCAGTTACTTCCCTGTATGAGTTGAAGGCGAAGGAAAATGCGTCAGCCAATGTAAAGAAATTATCTCCATTGGATAGAAACAAGCTTCAATTGACAGGTTTGAAATGCCGTGAAGATTCTGAAAATGAAAATCCTAATCGCCCACGTAGTGTTTCTGCAGTAGCAACCAGTGGAAGAACCCCCAAATTACAGAGTAAGAAAAATACAGCATCTACTGTTGTAAAAGCCAGCAAGGAAAACACCCCCGTAAATCTTGAGAAGAAAGGAGTTGCAAAGCAAGCAATTCATAATTTGAGCATTTCTAGTAGAAGCAGCCCTGTTGCAAGTCCTGTAGGCAGTGAGAAAAGAGGTGATAGAAAGCAAACAATTCACAACGCGAGTACTTATTCCCCATCAAAAATCCATTCTCAAATCCCCAAGCCAACAATGAATAAAATTCCTACAGATGATCCTAAAATTCCTAGTACCAAACCTGGTTTTGCATTGAAGCATACATTTTCTGCAAGAAACCTGTTTGGCAAAACTGCAGGGAAAGAATTCCTGGCACAACTTTCAGAATTTTGCTCTGAACTGAAAAACCTTGCACTGAATGGTAGTCAGGCAGATTCTACAAAACAATCCAACAAGCCCTCTAAACTTGCTAGCAATTCAAGCATTGAAGATCAAGTCGAACAGGTTCAAGATGTTGATGTTAACTACTTGTCTGAGCTCTTATCTGAAAGATCTATTCAGGATTGCTCCAAGGACCATAAAGTCACTCTAACTAATAGTGTTGAAGATCCAGATAAATGCAGTAATTCTGGACCAATGGAAACAGGTTGGCTTCGACACAGAAGCATTAAATCTACTGCTAAGATTTGCCCAAAATCTATTGAGCAGAGACAGAGTATGGATGATTCGAATAAGAAGGAAAATATTTCTTTCATTTCTGACCCGAAGGACCATATTCAAGTTCAAATGGAAGAAATCATCAGAGATGCATTGGGTATTGTTGATGAATATGAACATGGTTCAAAGCAAGTAAAAAACAAAGGGGATTCCCCTTCAGTTGATTCATTTTCTGGACCAATTCCCTTTCAAGGGCATGGAATTTCTGTGCATTCAGTAAATTCAGAGACTCAGAGATACGTGGAAGGTTTAGACAGCCATAAATATCCCTTGAAGGAAGCTCATAAGAAATCAATCCATGCAAAGATATTCAACCCAAGCAGCTGGAAGAAGCAGTAAGTGTTTAGAATGTCCTGGAATTTTTTATGCTTGTCATCCTTAATTCTTGTGCTCCTACAATTTAGTATATAGTTTGGAGCTTTTAGGTCTTCCTTACTGGCATGCATTGTTGCTGAACTTGCAGAAGAAATGATGGCATGGCACAAAAGGATGATTGTTCAAAAGCAGCTTGTCCAAAGAAAGACAACTTGAAGCAAGATTTTTATCAGAAGGTAAAGTCCTTTCTGCCCCCATCTTCCCAACAATCAGAAGAATAGAGCAGTATTGTGTGTTAAAGCCCTTCCGTCATTCTAGTTAATCCAGAATATAGCTTTTCGCCATTTTAAATCGAGGGAAAACCATTGCAATATGGTAAAATTCTCCATTCTTTCAGGTGGTATTCAAATGGATAGTAAAGTGGGTTTTCTTCAATGTAAAATAGCACACATCAGGGGAGGCTGATTTCTTTTTATGCAGATTCAATCTCGTCCTCCATCCCCTCAAAAGGTTTCTAGGTTTTCCCCAACTTCAACTTGTTCCAGCCAAGGCAGAAAGCCCAAAATAACACCACTGCAACCTTTTAGGCCGAGAACCACGGTAATATATCTGTTTACAAAAGAATTGTTCAGAGATGCATAAGCAATTTAGGTCAAATGCATGCAAGTTAACAAGTGTTTTGACCATCTTCTTTCATGATCACAGGAACGATGCATGCTCAGAGAACATCAGTTCAACAAAAAATCAAACAGGTCTTTGGAGAGTACCGACAACATTTTGACCTCTCCTGAATCAAAGCTATACCTGCCAGATATGTTCTGGTTTTTAAAGCGTTGTACATCAATCAATTAACAGATTATTTCTTTTTCGAAAGAATTTAGCAGAGAATAATCCAACCAAAGGAAGGTGCGTTTGTTTTTCTCTTCTTACTTTTGTCCCTTAAGATTTGTTGGAAATGCCAAGTTTACATTTGTTTTAATTACTCTAAATCTAACAACATTTTGTTGCAGGTGTAAAGGAAGTATTTATCTCTAAATTGCATGGAACCAAATATACTGAACTGAAAAAGCTTACCTTTCGGCATGCTAGTCCAAAATATGGGTATGTACTATGGATTGATATTCTTACCTTTTGTTAACGTGCTGCTGTTTAAATCGCCATACAAGATTGAGGTTGATTCTATCAGAAAATATTCTAATAATTCATTGATCATTAAAATCAATCTCCATGTGGGGTCATCTAAGAGAAGGACGTGCTTCCATTGCAGCTGCAGGAATCATGCCACTTCCCAATGCTTGCAATTACTTCTGTTAGGTTCGTCAATAGCGTATAGTCTTCAATTCCTGTTATATTTTCTAACCATGACTCTAAGGCAAGCACTGTTTTCGGCACCTGATTAACTTCAGACTGTTTGGAGCGTTTGCTTTTCAGCAACACAGTATATTGTTTCTGCTGCCGTCTGATAGTTTCCACCTATGATAGAAAAGAGAGCACTGTTTTGGGCACGTGATTTCTCAGCAATACACAGCACGCTATCTAAGACCTGATTTTTCGGTAACATGGCATACTGTTTTTGCTGCCTGTGACGTTTTCCAACCGCGATAGTAAAAAGAGCACTGGTTTGGGCACTAGATTATTTCTCAGCAGTACATCATACTGTTCGGGGCACCTGATTTTTCAGCAACAACGCTATACTGTTGAGGGTATCTATTTTTTCTGCAATACATCATACTACATATTGCTCAGGGTGTATTGTTTTGCTGCCGTCTGATAGTTTCCAGCAGTACATCATACTGTTCGGGGCACCTGATTTTTCAGCAACAACGCTATACTGTTGAGGGTATCTATTTTTTCTGCAATACATCATACTACATATTGCTCAGGGTGTATTGTTTTGCTGCCGTCTGATAGTTTCCAACTATTATAGAAAAGAGAGCACTGGGACCTATTTTACCCTTCATAGAAGGGTAACATGCAAAAGAAATTTAATTTTGTAGAGGGTTTAATAATTATGAAAGGGTTATTCTAAAATTTTATTATTAAGTTTTAGATGGTTGAAGAATGAAGACTCTAATAATCCCAAAAAGTAGTATGTTACACCTTCCATTCTAATAGCATTATTTATCAAAATTTAAATCATAATGAAACTTTAAAACATTTAAAATTAAGTTTAAATGGGGAAATAACAAAGGCAGAATCCCAATCAATAGATGTTTAAACTTTAAAACATTTATCAATAGATGTTTAGGTAACAACAAAATCTCTAATAATCCCAAGCTAGTATGTCACACATTCCATTACATTAGCATTATTTATCAAAATTTAAATCACATTGAAACTTAATCAAGTCTTCCACACATTCCATTAGCATCATTTATTAAAATTTAAAACACAACAAAACATTAAAACATTAAAAATTTTAGTTTAAATGTTATTGCCATGTTTTATGTAGCTTATTCCACGATTTTAGTTGTGCAATGTTCAAGTACGAAAGCATCCATAACAAGAAGCTTAACTTTCACTATCATGGATAATTTACATACCCAAATACAAATAAATTATATCTAAATTCACACATGGATAATATTGTGCAACAAACTTGAGCCTCTAATAAAGTAAGTCAATTATGGAAGCTCATTCAATTGTTAAGTACAACAAGATATAGATGGACTCTCCTCCGCTCGAGATCAATGTTTTTATAATTATTTTTTATTTAAATATAAATTCTTTATTAAATTTTTTTAATTCATTTCAATACTATAATGGAAGATTTTTTGTTATGATTTGACTTTGCAATGGGCTATATTGATCTTATAAAATATATTAAAAGTGTAATTTTGTGGTTTGGATCTCTAAGTAACTAAACAATTAAACTAGTACTAATTACACATAAGTAGGCTATTATTGTTAATAGGATTAATATAGTATAATAGTTAAATTTTTATTTTCTAACATCATTGTATTTGGGATGAAGAGTTAAATTCCCATTTCCTATGGATCATTGCATTGTCATTACTAATATTCCTTTCATAATAACATCCCTTTTCTTGCATTTGTAGATGGGAATTTTCTTCATCATTCTAGACCAGAATCCATCAAGATATTGTGCAAGCTTTCAAAATTCTTCTTCACGACCTTGTCTTCTTACAGGGTTCGAATCCTCCAAAGCCATGTGTGCAAAGTCTCGTGTACACTGTAGTTCATTGTATGCAACAATTATCACTTGTTGGATGGGATGTGTGCTATAATGTAAGGTGGTAGCAGTACTAGCCATGGACTCATGATTTCATCAACTTTTGTCGGATATGAGAGACACCTCATCACTAGTATCAAGTCCCTGGCTACACTCCTCATTCTGCTCAAAACAATCTTCTTCAAAAAGCTAGGTTTCAAAGACTCATGATTTCATCAACTTTTGTTAGTTGTTTGAGAGTCTGGAGGCTTGGAGCATAATTGAATGAGACTGTACATTAAGATATTAATGAAGGAGAATGATACAACAAGATTTCCAAACTCTACAAAGAGTGTGTGTGATGCACGGAAGTCATAGCTAACACACCCTTTTGATATAGATCTATGCTACAACTTTTTAGTAGAAAACTTGTCCAAAATGAAGGGATTCAAACGAGAAAACTTCTTAAAATAAGGTGATTTGATAACTCTTTCTCCTAGGTTAACTTTAATGGAGATTTTGTACTAATGACAAATTTGGTCCATAAATGCCATGTGATTCAATACCTTCCCACTCTTTTTCTCAAGGTTATAATTAGTAATCACCTATTACACATGTTGCAACCATAAGCGCCAAGCATTAACTGATAATCACCTCTAGTAACTTGGTAGCCTTGTAGCAAAATAAAGAATTAATTGACAATATGTTGTGGCAAGCTAGTATCCTCATAACAATTAAATGCATTAGTGATGATTGTGTTCCAGTAGGCTATCTATCACAGGTGAAATCAATTGGCAAGATGCCTCAAACACTTAACATAGCTTGAAAACTATTCATTCGCAAATACCAACCAATCTATGCGCACAGGGAATTAACTTTGTTGACCAATATATCATCACGTTCATTCATAAAGGGGTGTTCTTAATTTTTGAAAAATAAGGTTAATATATTGTAGGCATTATGGGTAGGGAAGTAGGGTATCGGAGGTTTATAGAAAATGGGTAGTATAAAATGTGGTATCCAGTAAAAATCTTGAATATCTAGTAAGAATAAGGTTTTTTTTAATGGAAATATGTATTGGGAAAGGGGGATCAACAAAAGAATTTTGGTAGGTATTTATCAATATCTAGTGAAATTAGGGGTGTTCCATGTATTTTGCACTACATGATAAGAAATTAGAATTAGAATTCATCATCTTTTGTACTGGTTTATAATTAATATTGTTGAATGATTGGAATTAGGGGATATGGATTTATGTTCAAACAAATGGTATTTGAAATTTAGAAATGTGATTATGAAAGTGGATTTGGAACAGTGGTTAATCAAATGGTTATTGGTTTTTGGAAATGTAATCATGAAAGTTGAAAGTTGGAACTTAAGTGGTTTTAAACATTAAAATTTTGTTTATCATTATTCTTATTTCCAAACTCATTCACCGTGCTTAGGCTATTCCTACTTCCACCATCACCATTGATTCTTGAGTCTATTTCAATTTCATATTTCTACCTTGTTTCATGTTTTAGTACATGCTAGAGTTATAGTAATTAGATAGGGGGATGGAGCTCATGTTAGGGCACATGTAGCTTCGAGCTTCAAATGAGAATCGACATAGTTACATGGTTAGTTAGGAGAACATACATAATTATTGAGGCTCATGTTGGAGAAAGTGCCTTAATCACTTTTCGATCAGTATTTACTTCATCATTGAGAAGTGAGACATGGATATTTATCCTAGTAAGCGAGACGGTTGGTCACTTCCTCTTTTCTTGGGTTTGTGAATGGTTGATATGGATACTTTAATAGAAGAGTTCATCCATATATCTTGAATGGATCCATTGGTATTTAAACATAGATGGATGCACTTCTCAAAGGGCCCTATAAAAGTCATAAGAGGAAAATTTGGCTTCTGGTTTGATATCACAATTATGAGTGTTTTCAAGAATGATGATCGACTACGCTTGTCTTTTGGCCTATGAATTAGGACTCAAGGGGAAGAGGTATCTTGAAATGTTCCTATCAAAATCACAAGTTTAAATTGGAGTAACCCTTCACCCTTCCTTAGGTTGATTCCACTATCGAGTTGAACCCTTGTTCAGGTTGTTTCCACCATCACCATTGACCTTTTCTTAGGATACTTCCACCATTTCTTGGCTTATTCATATCAATATGTGCATCACGAAAGTAGTTTTTTTGTTGTGTTATTTTATAAGTATTTATTTTCTTCTTCTCGGAAAGGAGTGAAGTTTGTTATTGAAGTGATTCAAAATAATATTTTTGGTATTCATGAGCATATTTTTTAGGTTCACTCCATCTTTTGTATTTATCAATCTACGTTCAATTGACCTTGTATAGATTGTATTTTATTTTCATCCAACTTTAATTTTTTTGCTAGAAGTTTTACTAGTTTCCTAGTGAATCTTGATTAGTTATAAATGTTTTTCAATTGATTTATTTATATTGCTGATTATTTTTTATCTTTATAAAATTTCTTCTATATAGTTTTTTGGGTTATCTTGGTTAGACATTACTTATTAAAAACCATAGAGTGGAACAATGCAAATTTTGCCACTATATTGAGGAATTTGATCACAATTCTTTTAATATACAATTAAATTTTCTCATTTTGATATATGACTACATTTTCAAATGAAATGAACAATTTATTTTAACATGTTGAATATATCATAGAAATTCAAAGTGAAATAAACCATACCCTTCAAATTTGATCCTTGATGCTGTTTGATGCTCTCTGAGACATCTGGTTTTTCAGTAACATGGCATACTGTTTTTCCTGCCTGTGATGTTTTCCAACTATGATAGTAAAAGAGCACTTGTTTGGGCATTGGATTTCTCATCAGTACATCATACTGTTCGGGGCACCTGAATTTTTTTTAGCAACAAAGCATTTTCTGTTGTTGAGGGTATCTGATTTTTCAGCAATACATCATAGTACATATTGCTGAGGGTATATTGTTTCTGTTGTCGTCTGATAGTTTCCAACTATGATAGAAAAGAGAGCACTGTTTTGGGCACGTGATTTCACAGCCATACACAACATTCTATCCGAGACATCTGATTTTTTAGTAGCTTGGCATACTGGTTTTGCTGCCTGTGATGTTTTCCAACTATGATAGTCAAATGAGAACTGGTTTGGGCACTAGATTTCTCAGCAATACACAACATTCTATCTGAGGCATCTGATTTTTCAGTAGCTTGGCATACTGTTTTTGCTGCCTGTGATGTTTTCCAACTATGATAGTAAAATGAGCACTGGTTTGGGCACTAGATTTCTCAGCAGTACATCATACTGTTCGGGGCACCTAATTTTTCAGCAATATATCATCATATAATACATATTGCTTTCACTGCCTACGATCTTTCCAACTATGAAATTAAATAAAGGACAGTTCAGTTTGAGCCTTTACGGAGCTGATTTCTGCGCGGGAAGCTGTGCACCAAGCACTAAAATTGTAGGATTGAGTTGTATTTCTGCCATGCTAAGCCTTTATTTCTGCAGGCATAGGAGGTATTCTCGAGGTACTCTTTATGTTTGCTCCAATTTTTTATGGTTTTATGCAAAAATTTAAACAAGTGCAAAGGTCTTGTTCCTTGCAGTTTTCTTTAAGGGTTGGTTTCATATGCATTGCATTTGGGTTAGCTTCTTGGTATAGGCTGGTCTTGTAGGCAATCTTTTTGCCTACGCTAGCAGATAACACTATAAGAAACTTCTAATAAGGTTCAGTTCTGTGAAGATGATCTGCCTCAAGCTGAATTTTGTATCTTGGATTGACCTCTTTGGCAGGGTTTGGTAGTGAAATGACTCTTCAACAAAAGATTGTAGAGAGGACTGACTGTAGAGAAGACTCTCTATAGAGTTATTTTATGTTCACTTGAGACAGAGTTTGGGATTGAAATGACTCAACAAAAGATTGCAGAGAGAAATCATAATAATAAATTTGTAAACAAATTACAAATAAAGGAGATTTACTAATAATAATTTTGTAAATTTCTTTCAAATACAAGTGATATAAGCATAGACTTTTCTTATGCTAAAGGTATAAGGTTTTAAGAGAAAAACTTTCAAGTTTACTCCTCAATATAATTATGGGTACCAATTGTATCCATAATTATATTTGTAGGTATGGTCATCATGTTTATTAATATTTTAGTAGATGTTTCATAATAATAAAGTGGTATGCATTTCATAATAATAAAGTGGTATAAGAATGGTATAAGGTTCTAAGACTAGAACCTTCAAAGCGACCACTCAATATAATTATGGGTACTAAGGGTACCCATAATTATATTTCTAGATATGGTCATCATGTTTATTAATATTTTAGTAGATGTTTCATAATAATAAAGTGGTATAAGAGTGGTATAAGGTTCTAAGACTAGAACCTTCAAGGCTACCACTCAATGGTACCAAGGGTACCCATAATTATATTTCTAGGTATGTTCATCATGTTTATTAATATTTTAGTAGATGTTTCTTAATATTTTAGAAGGCTAATATGTATATATAGAGTGTTGATGTACCCCATTTGCAAATAGACATATAGTCAACACATAGTTAGATACATGTACCTACACATGAAAGAGAGGATATTATGGAGTACAAGTGCTATAGGATCCACCATTAAATCTAGTGTTTTTAAGTTTTACCCATGCTTTTTTGTGCTTGACTTTGTATGTTTGGAGTGAAGCTTTGGGCACTTATGATGGCATTCATCTATGCTATGTTTAGCTATGGGGGGTATCTCCAAAACCACACTGAATCTTTCTCTCATACCAAATTTGAATTGAAATTTTGGTTGTAGCATTCAACAACTTAAGCAAAGCCTTAAATATTCAATTTCACTTTCACAAATGAATGTGATTCATAAACTTCAACCATGAATATGCATATTAGATACATAAACATAGAGCTAAACAAACCAAGACCAAATCTCAGGAGGGACTTACCCACCCCACCAATAAAATAACATAAGGGGACGATCCAACCATGATAGCCCTTGACATCAATTAAGAGATTGCCATGTGTCCCTCTAGTGGTGCCACCCTACAAAAAATTTGAATGCCACTTAATGAGAGGATAAGTGGCCATCAATGAATATTTCGTCCCATTTTAATGTCCACAAATGTTCATTATCCCATTTTATTTTGAATTTGAGCCTATAAGTGAACCTACAAAACAATTTTCCTACCAAAAGTACTTGCCAAATCATTTAAGAAACTGCACCATAATTGAACCAATGATTGTTTCAACTCCGTGTTAACAACAACGTCACTAATCGTCCTTGCCTAGTTATCAAGAAGTCTCCTGAAAAGATCTCCATGGTTAATTTTAGTTAGAAAGTAGTGAATTCACTTAACTTTTCACCCCTTTGTGTTTATACGTGTCTCCTATTTCTGAATAAGATCTCCACAGCCTTGCCTAAAGCCTTGAAAGTGACCTCGAGGATTTCCTCCTACTCCACTTGTTCCCACTCAGGTACCAATGAAGTATCTACTTCCAAAAGCCCCCTTTTTGTCACTGAATTTGATCACTTTGCTAGCTGCTACTTACAAGAGATTTGTTTTGTTTCAATCACCTAGCACGCTCTAGGCATTCGGCCTCTCTCAACATGTTGTTTCTGACACCTTCCCTTCCCTTGAATTCATAGAGTTGTGCTCAAAACTATATGTTGATTCAATTTCCATTGATGCCAACAAGTGTGTGTCAGTGTGTCTTGGTGCCCCTTGAGGAGCCCTTCAGGGTTAGAAGTTAGTCAATGTTAAAGGAGACCTTTTGACCTTGTACAAGCCCAATTTTTAAGCTCTTGGAGACCTTGGGACAAAGCCAAAATCATTGTACACCCTTTCAAGTGTTTAAGTACCCCTAAGTTGTCTCTATGGTTCCCCAGTTGTTTCTCTAGTTCCTCAGTTCCACAACTTTGTCCCCAGTACCCTAGAATGTGTCCTTGGTGGGCTAAAGAAGTGTAGAGTCCAAATGACCCATTATGTGGTCATTTGTGTTTGTATTGAGGTCATGGTACCCTAGGAGAACTCCATGAACCCACACCTTGATGGTCATGATTATGAAGCATGTGGTAACCTTGTTGACCTAACAAAAACCCTAGAACTCTTCTCTATGGTCCCTAAGTCCTCTAAAATTGACTTTCCCTTAAAACACTAATAATACCCTTGTTGCATGATAATGCCTATTGCACCTTTACATTATCCCTCGAAGCCCTCATTTGGTGACCCTTGAACCCGCAATCCATTAAACCATCACAATTAAGTTAAAGTGTTAAAACAATTGTTAAAGTCAATTAAAATATTATTAACAAATAAACAAAATATTAAACTTAATAAATAGCATACCTATGAAACCTTGCTACCACTTGAACCTATGACAAAGTAGTAATTAAATATTAAAACAAAAATTAAAAAGACTTACCTTTGATCACATTAGACCACCCTTTCTTAGGTCAGCTTATTAATGTTTTAAATATTAAAATGTTTTAATAAATAAAACACTTTTTAATAATTAATTAAACCTCCAACGTTGACATATCCTTTATTAAAAGCTTTAATCCTCATAAAGTCGGCCCCATTTTAGTAACTTGTGTTAAAACATATTTTAAAATTAATAAAACACTAAAGTCTTTTACAAGGTCGGCCCCATTAAATATTAAATTAAAACTTTTTTTTAATTAATAAAATGAAGTATCTTCCTCTTTAGGTCGGCCCTATGTCCTTCCTCTCATGCCTAGAACAATGTATTTATATACAATCACTTATCACATTTCAAAGATAAGCAAAAATGCAACATTCTTGGATTTTGGACTGAGGAAATCTCGCTAGGAGAGAGACTTGAATTTCCACAGTAACACAGATTTGGTTTTTAACTCGGTTTCTTCTTCACTGGCTTGTGGAATAAAGTTTTTCGTACGAATACTTTGCAGCAGACCTGAATTCTCCACAGTCTTGGGTTAAAACAACATCCAGTTCAATTTTTCCACTTGATACCTTCTTACCTTATCAACAAACCAAGTCTTGTTGCTGCCTTCTTTATGACAGTCCCGAATTTGTCTAGACAAGAATAGTCCAAGGTTTGGGATCCGAGCCCTTATTTTGTAGTACACAATCAACATTTTTAGGGTCTTCTATAGTAGTATATTAATAAGGTATGTTTGAGCAGTAAACACAATAATATATGCACGAACAAGTATTATGTGAAGTGAATAAATACAATATACAAAGTGTATGTATAGTGTGTGTACATGTAGACAAACAATGATAAGAGCACATGTATGTGTTGGAGTGAACACACATGTGAATAGTAGTGTACAATAATATGTGTATATATGTATTAGTAAGTGTACAAGTGTTCATGTGTACAAGTGATATGCACAATGGTATTAATGTGCAAGTGAATGTCCAAGTTGAAGTATGAAATTGTGATCCATTACATGATGATGAATGCCTTGATATGATACATGACAATGATGATGTGATGATACATGCTATGATGATGCACTCCTACACTTTATGATACTTGATGAACACACTATATTGATGATGCATTTCTATATGATGCACACATGGTGACGACGACGATGATAATGCATACCCTGTGATGATGATACACTATGGTGATGCATGTATGATGTGTAGAGAAGAATTACTTGTTCAATGAGTGTGGTGTACTTTATGGTAGCGAAATAAAGTATTGGAATACATGAACACCTTCGCAGTGATCAGAGAGCAGATATTATCAGCAGCAAAATCATAGATTGGTTTGATAGGTCCATACTTTCAAACATATTTTCTTTAGGGTGGTGCTAGGGCTCACAATCTCGTGGGTTATTTTGTTGTAGCATCTTTTCAGTTGTAGCTGACGAAGCCTAGGGGTTATAGCCCCTTCCAGTTGTAGTTGGTAAATTTGTATTAAAGTTTTTTATAACCTAGTTGTTGCTGGGTCAAATTTACTTTGAAAGGATTCTATGGTTTTACCCCCAGAACTTGGGTTTCCACGTCTAAACATTGTGTACTGGACATCTTATTATTTTTGTGTACATTGATGATATGCTATGATTAGTGATAAGCAAATTTTTCTTGTTAAATTTTTAAATAGTACAAATATTGATTCACCCCCCCTCTCAGTATTTCAACAATTGGTATCAGAGCGGGTTCCTTCAAAATAATCTAATTGTTGGAAGTAATTCATGGGAAAGTTTGTGAAACAAATAAAAAATGGAACACCTTGTTTGATGGGAGAAAATATGCATTCTAGAGCATAAGGATGAGAGCCTTCATAGAAGCTCAAGGAATAGAAATATGACAAAGTATCGAGAATGGGTACAAGGTACCACAGACCGTACCAACAGATGCAGATGAGTTGGCTCAATACAACAACAACTCAAAGGAAATAAATCACCTTCTAGGAGCTATAGATGAATTCTTCTTTAACAAAGTGATGAGTTGCCCCTTTGCAAAGGAAATGTGGGACAAACTCCAAACCACATATGAAGGAGATAGCAAAGTCAAGGAAGCCAAAATTCAAACGTACAGAGGACAATTTGAACAACTAAGGATGAATGAGGATGAAGACATAGAATCCTATATTATTAGAGTTGATCAACCAGTGAATGCCATCATAGGTTTGGGAGAAGAAGTTGAGGAGGGAATAGTTGTTCGAAAATTCCTAAGAAATCTTCCCAAAAGGTTTAGATTGGAGGAAATTTGAGGTCTAAAATGAGCCTCCTAAGAAAAATAATAAAATAATAGTTATTAATTTTGGAGAAAGAATGAAAAAAACTACTTTTTTGTTCGTATTTTTGACATATCTCCCTGTGGTTTTACTCAAATTCCAAGAGGAAGAGCTCATTGGATGGGGAATTTAATTCCGCATGCAACGAGTTCCCACACTGCATACTTTTGATGGACTCCGCTACCCCAAAAATAAGAAATACCTGAAAAAACGTGATGATGATGTCATCATCAAGTTTTTTTAGGTATTTCTTATTTTTGGGGTAGCGGGGTCCGTCAAAAGTATGCAGTGTGGGCACTCGTTGGATGTGGAATTAAATTTCACATCCAATGAGCTCTCCCGCTTGGAATTTGAGTAAAACCACAGGGAGATATGTCGAAAATATAAANGTCAATTCAACCATTATGGTTGACTCATTTTATTGAAATTCTATTGGTTCCTGAATTCCAACTCACAAAATTTATTGTTGGTGCGTTTTCTTATAAGGCCCGTTTTAGACCCCAAATTTCCTCTAATGACCCCAAGATCTTCGTTCTAGAAGAAATAATAGATCTAACGACTATGATAGTAGATCAGCTGCATGGGACCCTTGTCGCTTACAAAATGTTAATTGAAGACGAAGACACGTCAAGAAAGGAGGCAACATTCAAGGTCTCCTCCAAACAAGCCGGGAAGAACGAATCAACAAAGGACAAGCCAACAAGTGATGAATCTAATGATGAATAAATAACAAACTTTGTTCAAAAGTTGAAGAGAGGCACTGGGAAATACAAAGGTAAGTTACCTCTTAAACTTTTTTCATGTGGAAAGATAGGTCATTTTAATTCTAAGTGTCTGTATACAAAGAACTCATATAGTGATGAAGTTGGCAGCTTCAAACCCTACAAGAAGTACAATAATTACAAGAATAAAAACATAGGAAAGTTTGCAAAGAAGAAAAGTCTCTATACAAAAAGGGACAACAACTCATCTAGTGGTGACTCCGACAATGACAGTGGAAGTGACTATGATTATGATGGTAAACTAGATAAGGTACTCTTTATGGCAATACACTTAAATGAGGATCCTACTGGTGATGAAGAATCTGAAGTTGAAGGTGAAGTAGTTCTTGAAGAAGAACTTATAAGTTCCTTAAAGGATCTGAAGAAAGTCATAAAGGAGAACAATGTGCTCAAGGAAGAGGCACAAGAGTTTGAGCAAATTATTTTTGACTTGAAGACCAAACTGGAAGAAGCCAAAAGAATCAGAAACACTCTTACTAAACAACTGATGGAAAATATGAAGAAAAGGAAAATCATGAGGCTGAGATAGTATCCTTCAAAACAAAATTACAGATGAAAGATATCAACAAGAGTTATGAAAAAAACTACAAGATTCTAGAACAGATTATCAACAAGCAAAATCCATTCTCTGACAAAACCGGTATAGGATACAAGAAAAATATCGACGAGGCCTCAATCTCAATGATGATAGTTAATGAAGAGAAGTAAAAAAGACATCCTAAAGTTGTCAGGACTCCACTAATGTAGAAGAGATCGAATGCCAACCAGAACAACCCATATCAAAAGGAAGGTCAGCAGAAAGACAACATCTTTGAAGAACAGTTCCAACATCTGTTCCCATGTATGGATATTTATTTTATGTGTATTGTTTTACATGTGAAATATTTGGACACAAAGATGTAAACTATTTTCAAATAATAAAATTTGAAACAAGGAATAAAATTGCAAGCCTCAGAAGACCACAATACAGTAACATATTTTGTCCCTTGAGATTAGAAATAGAATGTTACAAGTGTAACAAATTTGGACATATAGCCAGAGATTGTAGAATGAAGATACCTACAGTAATAAATGAGGAAATGTCCAACAAGGTATGGATCAAACGCAAAAACAACTATGAATGTGGAATTTCTCTTCAAGCTCAGAATAACAGTTATGGTGAATGGTATGTTGATAGTGGTTACTCCAAGCATATGAGGGGTAGTAAAAATGATTTTTTCAATATTGAAAAGGATGAAGGATCTGTCTCTTTTGGAAATAACAATTCGACAAAAGTATTGGGGAAAGGCACAGTAAAGCTTGGAAGTAAAAACTCCCTGGCTGAAAATGTCTTGCTTGTAGACAACATGAAGCATAATCTGTTGAGCATCAATCAAATGTGTGATCAAGGACATGACGTCCTCTTCAACTCAAAAGGATGCAGAATAAGGAAGCAAGGATCAAGAAATTTATTAGCCACAACCACTAGGACTCCTAACAACATATACGAGTTGGATAAAATTGAGTCCTAGAAATGTCACTAGGGAAAAGAAGATTAAAGTTGGCTTTGGAAAAAAAGAATGGGACATATATGTTTTGACAATTTGGTCAAAATCTGCAAAAACCAAGCAGTTCGGAATATGTCGGAAGTTACAAAGCCCGCTAACTCTATATGTGAACAGTGTCAATATGGAAAACAAACAAGAGTACATTTCAAGACAAAAGAGCATTCTTCTACAAAACCTTTGGAGCTCTTTCACACTGATATATGTGGACCAACCAAGAGAAAAGGACTGAATGGTGAAAAATACTTCATGCTACTTATTGATGACTATACCAGGACGACATGGGTATTCCTTCTCAAACAAGAAGTCAGAAGATTTTGGATGTTTCAAAACGTTTAAGGAATTGGTCGAGAATGAAATAGGATCATGAATCAAGTGCCTTAGATCCAAGTGGAGAATTTACTTTAGATGAATTCAACAAGTACTGTGAAAAGCATGGAATAAAGAGACGATTTTTAGTAGGCAGAACACCGCAACAAATTGGAGTTGTTGAAAGAAAGAATAGATCACTAATGGAGATGGCTCAAACCATGTTGAATGAATCCAAATTGAATGACAAATTTTGGGGATACACAATTCATACATAAGTACACATATTGGACAAAGGATTACTTAGAAGCAAAAATGATAAAACTCCCTACAAGCTATGGACAAGAATAGCGGAAAATGTACGACACTTCAGAATCTTTGGAAGCAAGTGCTATATCAAAAGAGAAGATGAGAATATTGGAAAATTTGACTCTTGAGTAGACGAAGACATATTCGTTGGATATTCATCCAAGAGGAAAGCTTACAAATGCTACAATTTGAGATTAGACAAGGTGATCAAAAGGATCAATGTGAAAATAGATGCGGGAAGACTAACATCATCCAGAGAAGACTAAGAAGAATTAGACAATAAAGAAGGAGAATGTCACGTCCCCATGCCTCCGACCGGCAAAGAGAACGCGACTACTAGCTCTATCAGACCGGGCTAACCGCCCATTGACATATGCAGGAATAAAAATTCATAAACAGAATGCCTAAACATGCACATTGAACATTTATTTTACACAACGGAAATCCATGAACATGTACAGGCTTAAAAATTACTTAAAACAAAATGCTGAAAGAGAGAATGCATTGCAGTATAACATGCCTAAATGCAATTCATTTAACATACACAACTACAATTGGAGATTATGCACAACTATGATTAATTATCCTTGCACAGCGGAATCAACATGCATTTAGACAAGCATTCTTCAACATGTTCATCATTTTCATTAATAGAAATATAGTTGCAGAGGTAAAATGCACAAGATTACTTATCTTATGAAAGCTTTTCTCCGCAACTAGCTACGTCGCTGCAACGTTCCACCCAACCATAGGCCAGCGTGCTCCTTAACCTCTCAGCAACGCTGCCACCCCCGAGCTGGGCATGATTCTCCAAGGAATAAGGGAACTAGCAGGCTTACACATAGCCAGGATACACAAAACACATAGCCAAGCCAACCAAGTTGGGTTTATCAGGCCATTAAGGAGCTGATGAAGGCAATTTGCTAAGCTGGTGAGCTCATAACAGAGCCAAGAACACCTACACTAGAACTAGCCTGACCTCTAAGACACCCATCCACACCCAACACAAGGAATCAGTCCCTTCTCTGCTACACAGTCCCTCAGGCCCTGCATTCCCTTCCAGTGCTATTCAGGGGTGATGGAGAAGAAGGACAACCCTCTAGTTCTTCCTGTGTGGTTTCTAACACCAGGTTTATCAAGCAACCAAGCCAAAATCCTTACTCCTCACACAGTTTGAAAACCAACAATCGCACCCCGGCAATTAATTCAGCTCTCACAGCTTAAACAGGGAAAACGAATTGCACAGCCCCATACATAACAGCAAAAACGGCTCACCACATGGGGGAAAAACACACAGTCCTGAAGTTTATCAGTGACCATAACTCACAGCAGGGGAAAACGCCCCAAATAGTCTGTGCATGAGACCAACAGTCAGTGGGGCAGCCAAAAACGTGAATGGCTCTTCCCAGCCATGGTAAAAACACATGAAATCACAAAAACGTGAATGGAAAAATGCACCAGCAGCTCCAAAAACGTGAGGAAGACAACCCAGTCCCTGGCACTACAAAAACGACCTCCCATCCATGGCAAAAATGAAGCTAACAGCCAAAACGTGAAATCCAAACACACAGGAAAAACTTCAGCTGCTCCCCAAAAGCCCCAACGTGAAGAAGAATGGTCTGCCCAATGGAAAACGTGGATGTATGGCAGAATGGCCTGCGTTTGTGGGCATTTTTCTTGCCAAGGAAGTCAGAACACGTTTTTCAAAAATGGGTCTCTGCCCAATTCGAATTTTGGTTGCCCATACTCTTCCCATTCCATGCAATAACTAACTCAACCACATTCTGGCAGAAATAAATGATTGGAGAAAAAAAAACAAGAAAGGTAGTTGACAATTTGATGGGTTTTCTCATAGACATTTGGATTTTCCCCATTGGCCCATAGGTTAAATATTTCACTC
>LPNX011030482.1:0-69025 GCA_001517045.1 Pseudotsuga menziesii | reverse complement strand
GATTCGGAATCGAAACGTCGACCTAAAAATGTCTACTGCGGATTGTCCGGAAAAACCCTACAACAACTTATCTTACCGCAGAAATCTACAAACTGAAATATTATTTTATTATTTTCCTTAGGAGGTCCATTTTGAGTTGAAATTTCCTTTAACGACTAAATTGTGTTAATCCACTTAAATGCCTTGTCCCTCACACAATTGTTGAGTATTCTCTCCCTATCACATGAGGCCTATACAAAGACACAAAAATCTAAATCAAGTTCAAGAGGCCAAACTATTTCATAGGTTAACCACGGTCAAAATGACATCCTCCCCACCCCTTGGAGTAAAAGATTTTTCACCGGTCACATTAATGTTTATTTATTTTTACTTTAATTTTTGGGAGAGATACTAATGAATAAATCTATGAAGGGATAGTAGAAATACTCGATGTGTACAATTCATGCAACATCCCTAAAATTAGATATTTTGAAACCATATCCATAGGCCTGAGGTCACAATTGGATAGTTTCTTGACGAAAGGGGTTTTCAAGTACCCCTCATACTTGATATATATGTTCATACACTAGCAGGTGCACCACCTAGAGGCTCTATTTTTTCAGAAGAATATAGGAGGGCTTCCCACAATGGGTTTTGATAGGCTATCTTGAGTAAATAAAGGGCAACCTAGAGCCTCCTTTCTAAAGTATGTATCATAGGTTATGTATGTATCCTACTCTATCATCTTGGGGAAAGAAGAATAAAGGATGTCAGTTGGGATTAGATATTATCTTCAATTAGGAAAGGTCACCAAGAGAGGGGATTGGTTCAGGGGGGTATATCACATAGTGATCAAATTATATGGGACAAAGTCAACCCCCCACAAGTTTCCTAAGCTCTTAATCCCCATATTTTTTATACTAGAATATGTTAATACATATGGAAAAGATGGATGAGGTCAAAATGAGGTCCTCCCCATCCCCTTGGGTAAAATATTTTCCACTGAGCACAGGATTGTTTATCTATTTTCACTTTAATTTTGGGGAGAGATACTAATGAATAAATATATGAAGGGATAGTAGCAATAGTCAATGTGTACAATTCGTGCAACATCCCTAAATTTTGATATGTTGAACCATGTCCATAGGCCTGAGGTCGCAATTGGCTAGTTTCTCGACCAAAGGGGTTTTCAGGTACCCATCATACTTGATATATATGTTCATACACTATTAGGGGCACCACCTAAAGGATCTATATTTTCAAAAGACTATAGGAGGGATTCCCACAAGGGGTTTTGATAGGCTATCTTGAGTAAATAAGGGGGAACCTAGAGCCTCCTTTCTAAAGTATGTATCAGAGGTTATGTATGAATCCTACTCTATCATCATAGGGAAATAACCATGAAGGATGCCATATGAAATTAGATCTTATCTTCAATTAGGATAGTTCATCAAGAGAGGGGATTGGTTCAGGGGGGTAAATTATATAGTGATCAAATTATATGGGACAAAGTAAAACCCCCACAAGTTTCCTAAGATCTTGATCCCTAGATTTTTTATACCGGAATATGTTAAGACATATAGAAAAGGTGGATTATGCCCATTTTATTAAAGAAAATAAGAAGGGCATGCTATATTTTCCCATTTCCATGGAAGTATACGTCATTAGTGGAAAATGAGGTATTAAAGAAGGCCTCAAGGTTTTAAGACAGTTTGATCTCTACTTAGATCAACCTTTGAGGTATGGTCCCAAATTGTTGACTGAAATAGAGAATGGGAGAAAGATATCAAACCTATGTTCATGAAGCTAGACCCAAGGTTTAGGATTTGGCCAACAAGGAAACATAAAAAAAAGCAGAGGTCACCTTGAAAGGTGAATATGATTCCATTAAAGTGGTGGGCCAAGCCTTCCTAGCTCCACAACCTAAATTAGCAAAGGTACCGACTTAATACACCTTTTGTAAACCTAAAGGGACCTTAATAACCAAGAAGACAACTTTTTGAGCTCCTATAGATCCTAGATATGCTAAAGTGATCCAGGAAGGCTTCAACAAACATAAAAGATTAGCATGGTGGAGAATGATGATGTATTTGAGGAAAGAGGATGCTCCTTAGTAGAGCATCTGTAAAGATGAAGAATTCAATAAAATGTATGATGACAAAGATGAAGATGTAGGCATCATGAATGAAGCAACAGCCTGAGAGACCATGATATTCAAAGAGTTGGTAGAGCAGGCTAAACCAGGGACTAATAGACCCCATAAAATCAAACTATACCATAGCCAAAGGACTTATTACCTTACTTAAGGCCCTTCCCATAATGCATGGTATGGGATTTTCAAAAGAGAGGGGATTAGGAAGGAAGGCCAAGGAATCACAAAGGCTATCTTTTTTGGAAAAATTCCTAAAGGGTTGTGGTTGGTGGCACAACCAAGCATGTTCCCAACAGTGTATTTTTTAAGGATTCTAATATTATACTTAATTATAGTATTCGAGGCAATATTTGTTTTATTGAAAAAAACATGTTTATAGATAGGTAGGTGAATATTAAATATCAAACATAAAATTAACACTGAAATGTGTAAATTTTGGTGAATATTATGATAAAAAACATATTTTATGTAAATATAGGCGATATTAGACACTAAAAATGACCAAATAGCGAATTTATTTTTTGAAAAAAAACCCAGAAATATCCAATTAGCGAAATTTTCCCCTAAAAATTACCCTCGTTCCAAACTAAAAATGTAAACCTTCTATCACTTTTATCCCCCCTTCTCATATCTCTCAACAATTTTTGAATATACCCCCTCCTTAGTGCAAACCACATAAGAAAAATAAGATGTCCCTGTGGTTTTGAACCAAAAATCCCCATTCTTACAACCAATTGGGAAAAATTAGTTTAAAAACATTCCTTAGGAAGTGAAGGGATCTTGGTGAAATTCACTTATGGACAAAAGGATGGGATCATATCCAAACAATCAGAAGAACTTGATACATTAGGTAATTCTAGAAATTCCATGAATCTTGGAGACATTCTAATAGAAACAATGAGGTTAGAGAAGAGGAGGGATAGAGAGGAATATGTTCAATAGAAACTTGAGAAGAAAAGGGATAAAATAATGTCCCCTATCGAAAAGTCAATGGAAGAAATAAGGAGGGAGACCTAACCAAGGTCCAAAGATGTAGAGTAAGAGGTCTCTAATCTTAGCAATGCTCATTATGAAGAGTCATTTGTTCCTCATGCAATTCCCTCTCCCTCTCCTTTCAAATTAATTAATATATTTTCTACTATAGTTTCTAAAGGTGCCACCAACACACCCACTACCAACTCATCTCAAGAGGTAAGACACCAAGTCTTAAGGGATAATGTAATTTATCCCATGGAGACCTGTGACCCAATAGAAATACTTAGTGAGTGATAGAGGAGGAAGGTAGAGACTCATAAATACATCCTTTCTACTACAACAATGTATACCTAAGTACAAGAAATATTGTTTCTTAGATATGATCCAACCACTGGTGTAACGTCCCCTTCACCCACTCCAACCAATGGGAGGGGGCATTAACTAAATCAGGGCCTCTAAATTTATCCCCATAACCATAACTCTGAACTTATAACATCTAAAAGGAATGCACATATATCTAAATAAACACACACAGTAGAAATAAACTAAAGCCACAGACACATAGCACACAATTACAAGCTTAATCATTACAGGCATCAATTAAAACATTGCAGATTCAAATAAAAAAAATACTTATCTTTAACAAAGAATATCCAAGCAATTGGTTGTGTAAGATCGATTTTTCACCCAATCATATGCATTCTTTCTAGCATATACTATTTATGAAGAGAGTCCACCCCCAAGATGAGTTATAAGGAAACGAGGGAAATGAAAACATCCATAGACTTCTCTTTCTTAGTCCACAACCCGTTCTTCTCACTATGCTTAGCCAAAAACTCATCCATACCTCTATAGATATCTCACTAAGCCATCACAACCATGAAAATTATTCCAAATTTCCCACACAACATAATGAATTCATTTCCCTTCACTGATCCACAATTCCATAAATAAATCCAACCCTTACAATGATTACCAGTGTGTGTAGTAAGAGTCCAATATGCTGTTTGCTATTGAAGAACCTCCCACAACATTAATTCATGGTTTCTCAAGCATCCAAAAACATTAGAAATCAATAGGTAAGGGTTCCTAGCTTTCCCAGCCTCTATTCTCGCATACATCCATATATTTTATCTTCAAAATTGCAACTCCGTCTCTAAATTCAAATTTTTGGGTTAAAAACAGTATGTAAATGGACATGAACAACAATAGGAAAACTCTACGTAGTGTGGAAATTTGCATCAGAGAATGATCAAAAGAGTCTTGACTCTAAGGGATATGAAGTAAGGGTGAAAATACAACTGACATAGCTTTTGACCATAGAATAAAAGACTCTCGGCAGCTCACATAACTCTCACAACCCCCATGATTCAATAATTGCATGAAGTGACTTTTCCCACTAACCTCACATATGAATTCAATGATTAGGTTTAATATTGAAGAGAAGGTAATTGGATCACTTAAAGCACATGACAAAACTTGAATGATTTCTAAGGTTGACACTTGGAAACATATGATTTAATTTCCCATAGGTCCCCTTTCCTCTTCCCCTCTATTGGAATCATAGCCCCTTTAATACCGCTCTCTACACAACCATCTTGGCCCATCTTATTATTTTTCAACATAATATTTACATACATTTTGAATTGGCATGATAATCCAACCATGCAGTCCAAATAAAAATATATACATCATACATTCCTATCTATTCACTAGTCAGGCCTTGGACTTGAGCTCCATACTAGCATATTTACATCATTTACATAATTTTGATTAAATACATTTGAAGTCAAAAGTGAGGGTATTATAACTGATTAGTTGGTTGTGACCACTCTGTAACCTATCATTTATAAGATGCACACAAAAATAGAACCCTAGGTATGGAGGGCCATTCAGGTGACTTTTGACACAATGAGAATCCTACCTGAGGATGATGTTTTTATGGAGAAAAGGGTCTAGTAGCATTGCCTACAACAAATAATTAAAAGAAAATTCCTCTAGCGATGATAAGATAATGAGATGGTAATGATATTCTAGTACAGAGAAGGCCAGTCGAGTTTTTTAGTATGCTGGATGTACAATAAAAGAATGATGAGCCCTAGTGGTCTAGTCGTTTTATAGAGAGTTTGGTTGTATCTTTGTGGTAGATCCCAATATGGTTGGTGACATCACCAAGGGTGGATCCTAGTATTATTGGTCATATCAATAAGGGTAGATCCCAACATGGTTGGTGGCATCCTTACAAGGAAGATCCTAGAAAGGCTGGTTGTATCTTCAAATACCAAGATCCTAACGAGATATGGCCTTGCAGATGATAGTACTCTCTTCTAGAGAGTGATCCTACATTCACTTGTAGGATGGTCCTGTGGATAAGAACAATCTCTTATTGAGAGTGGTCCTTACTCTTACTGTATGAGGATGGTCCTACAAAAGATAATACTCTCTTCTGGAGAGTGACCCTGCATTCACTTGTGGGATGGTCTTGCAGATAAGAAAAATCTCTTATTGAGAGTGGTCCTAGCTATTATCGGTTAAGGATGGCCCTGTAGACGATAGTACTCTCCTCTAGAGAGTGATCCTACATTCACTTGTAGGATGGTCCCGTGGAAATGAACAATCTCTTGTTGAGAGTGGTCCTATCCCTGAAAGGCCGAGGATGGTCCTACAGATGATAATACTCTCATATGTTGATTGGTATTGCATTTAGTTGCAGATGAGATATGCATTTATTTGTAGACAATGGTGTCCTCTCTAAGGATGGTCCCATGGAAAAGAACACTCTCTTGTTGAGAATGGTCCTAGCACTAATAGGATGAGGATGGTCCTACGGATGATAGTACACCCATATGTTGAGTGGTCCTACATTTAGTTATAAACGATATTTGCATTCATTTGCAGATGACAGTATCCTCTTTGAGGATGTTCCTATGGATAAGGACACTCTCTTGATGAGAGTGGTCCTAGCACTCACCGGCCAAGGATGGTCCTGCGAACGATAATACTCTCTTATGGAGAGTGGTCCTGCATTCACTTGCAAATGAGTTCATGCATTCAGTACCAGAGATGACGATGCTCAAGATGATGCCAGAAATGATGATGCTTGAGAATATGCCAGAGATGATGGTGCTTGAGATGATGATGCTCAAGATGATTCTAGAGATTATTATGCTCGAGATGATGATGCTCAAGATGATTCTAGAGATTATTATGCTCGAGATGATGATGATTGAGATGATGCCAAATATGATGATCTAGATGATAACACAGGTGATGTTGATGCTTGAGATAATACCAGACGATAGAGATGTATGTGATGATGGTTTTCCATGGATGATGATGATGTTGATGTAATTATGAAAACTTCCTATGACATATAGATTCACCAGTCAGTTGTACATATGTGTTGTTGTAGGATAGAATACCTTCCTTGTTAAGAGGGAGTGTTAAAGAAATGTAACTACGGAATATATTCTATTTTTTCTTATTATTGTTATTGACCCTTCCTAAGATGTCGTTCCTTGGATTAGTGATGTCATTGATGTAATTGGTCATGTAAAGTCTTGAGGTAAAACTTATGTTGTAATTCAGGTCAGTAGTACCCACAAAATTATTATTACAATGTATTTTTGAGTATCCCAAGGAAAGTCGGCCTGGTAAGAAAGGAGAAGTTGGCATAGTTGGGTTATTATGCCTCTCAACTGATTAGTATAAATAGGAGAGACACTCCCCTCATTTGGACATGCATCACAACTCAACAGTTGCACTAGAGAGAGAAAGAGTAGTCCAACTGGGTGTGAGGAAGAAGTCCATTATTATTCTTAGGGTCTCTTAAGTGTTATTATTTGGATCTTACACTGTACTTGGATGAAGTCTTTATCAAGGAAGTTTTGCTAGATTTTCTTCCCCATGAGGGTTTCCTAGGATAAATATCTATATTCTTTTGTTTGGTTGTGTTTGTCTTTCTTACAATTATCCTTTGGTAAAATGTTCTTCGATCTTGTATAACCATTGAAATATTAATATGAAAACCCTCCAAACACAGAGGATTAAAAATCCAACAATTATTTGAGTATGATGCATAGATTTGCAGAGAATGGTTTACAACACATAAGCAAATTTCCCGATAAGAGATATCACCACAATAATAGAGAAGAGAGATCCAATGTAAACTTGCAAAAATAAATGTATGCAACTGTATTGAACTTTCCATCTTCATAACATATTAATGCAAGAAAAAAACCATAGAATGCATAAGGTAGCGCATATGAGGCTCAATAAACACACTGAGAACACCAAATAGTGCATTCACAAGGAGGATCTAATTATAAATCCATCCATGCAAATATTAGCACCATTCCTTTCCTCAATTAGCTTTAACTAAATGTTCATTGTATTGAACTTAAAGTGAACTGACTTTAAATGAATGTTAATTGATTTGAACTGAATGTTAAATTACTTGAACTGAATGATAAATTACTTGAATTGAATTTTAACTTGAACTGAATTATAACTAACTTGAAATGAATGTAACTTACTTGAACTGAAGGACAACTAACTTGAACTGAATGTTAACTGATTTGAACTGAATGATAAATGACTTGAACTCAATCTTTAACTAACTGTTGATCACTTAGTTAGAAATATAACTTAAGTGCAATCAATGCTTCACTCTTAATGCCATCGATGAACACTTTATACTATTAATTTTTCCATGGATCTCTTTAGTTAACTGATGCATGTTGATTGATGAACATTAAGCTATTCTTTACTTAACTGATTACATTCATTAATAGTTCAATTGAGGTTTGGTTGAAGGATTGATTGATGCATTCATATTTTACTGAAGATTTATAACTTGAGTTCACTTAGACATTTGCATGGGAAATTCAAATTCTCTTTCCCTACGCTTTATCTCATTATCATCAAAAAAAATTAATGCATGGTCCATAATGTATTAATTATTTATCCATCTTAACATATCATACTCATAAGAATTATTACCGTAGCAATGATCATATATATTACCCTGGTTCATATAGTCATATGCTAAAGTAATTCACTCTAGGGGTAGCTAATCTTTAAAGGATACTTATAGCACATAGTGACCATGACTAGAAATATCTCACATAGTATAACCACATGAATTGATACAACACAAGTCTCCAGTCTTGATACAACACAAGATCATCTCCAGTTAAGGAGATCCATATCATAGAGTACCGTCTATGAGAATCGTTGACTTGATATTAATCAAAAGTATAATCTTAATATTACTTACAAGATTCGGCTTGATATTACTCACAATATTTACAATACACCACCACCTTAATCATATGAGGATACACATGACTTGATATGACTCACAAGTTTGACTTGATATTACTCAAGAGTCCGAATTGATATTACTAACAAGTCTAGAGAATGAATCCTAATGACGTACAATCAACACTCCCTCTTAGCGAGGGAGACATCTCTGCTTTACTAGAAATTTCCTTCCATACCAAGCTTATATTAGAAGTATCTCAACTTCATCACTAATAGTGGCGTGTTCACAAATTTGAAATCTTCTCATCAATAGATATGTACTAAAATTTAATTTTTACATGACCATGACTTCAATGAAGTAAGGCTTCACTTGAATGTGTTCTATCATAACACATAGGGTTTTAAAAAAAGCTTGACTATTAACACCTAATAACTGTAGGCTCAAGTCTTTCACCGTAGTAATTAGATTCCCAAGCCACACTACTCCTCAATAGGTAGTACTATCTGCAAAACACCTTTTGATTCTATAGTACTCTCTGACATACACCTTGCTTCTGTAGTTCTAGCCACAATACTTGGATTTTGTAGTACTAACCACAATATACATAGCTTATCCTAGTATAAAACATTAGTTGGATAGCACAACAGGTCTACCATGTATCGAATACAATAAATATCCTATTCTAATGTACCTAAAAGTCACTCAAACATATGCTTAGTTAGTAAGCATAAATGTAACAGGTCTTCTTAAAGACCAGACAACTACTTACAAATAGTAGCATCATTTGGATCCAATCCAGAATGCAGCTTCCCTAAATTCGAAACAATGGATTTCATATAGATCATATACAACATTATACATCAAATGTGTAAATCATGTATAAAGAATGTCTCATTTTTTCTTTCAATCTTCAATATTTGTTAACTTCAAGAATCTTCTTCTATATGGAGAGAAGTTCTCTATGATATTTCCATTCTCTGTGATGTTCTTCAAGTCCTGATCACTTTCTGAGTGATTATTTTTTTTTACTACAACACCCCAACTACCTCTCTAAGAGGTTTAACTATTCTTTGACAGTCCAAACTATAACTATTCTTGAGTATAAATAGTCTCTGATACTTTGACCATGTCTCTGCTCATGTTGATTTTATCAACAAGATATCACATCCAATGGCTTCCTGAGTCATGTACCATGATTAACTAGTTTGGGGATTTTAACTGTTGTTTCCTGTGAAGATACATCAATACTCCCTCTTCAACTAAATGAGTCTTTTTATACTATACTAAGCTTGATCTAGATAGAGGCTTAGTAAATATGCTGGCAATTCTGCTCATCCGTGGATATGTACAAGAGTTAAATAAATACTTTTTGTATCATGTATTGGATATAACTAACTAGGAATTTTGTAAAGTTTTACAACTTTACAATATGCTCTATCTGAGCAACATTTTGATTTGATCTTTCTCAATCTCTGTACTAATCGAATTCTGTATATATGTGAAACTTACTTTCATTGACTGTGACATGCGTAAATCCACATAGTTTTATACCACATAGGTAACACAACACATGCTTTGTTGTACATGTCCATGTACTGACTGTAAGGAATATAACTGATCCTGAGACTTGTATAGATATATTTATCTATGAGATTAATATGAAATTTCAGTATCTTTTTTAACCATTAAAATTTGCATGTGAAATTTGTTTGTTAAAATTCATAAACATGCTTAAAATTGAAATTTAAATGCTTAAACACACACATAAGAAAATAAACAATATGCAAACCATGAATTTGAAAGACATTAACTGATAAAGGAATTCACCCCTCCTGGGCTACGTCGTTAGGCCACTTCTAACGAGAAGGTCGATCTTATTAAGTCTTCAAAGATTACCTAAATAGGATTCTGGAACCACTTCTATTTTCTGTCAGTCACCATCAAAAATTCAGACAGCACCACTATTATCAACCCAAATGGAACTTCTCTGTTCGAATATCGACATCCTATAGGTTGGTACACAAAAGGACAATTTTGGATTGAAGGTTGCCTAAACACTATATATGGGCATGACATGAAATGCAGTCAACCTCCAACCATATTGCCATTTTATATTTATATGTGTGGATTTCCATACATGACTATGTCCATTGAAACCCGCATACATACACGACTATGTTCACTGACAACCCGCGTACTATACGCGACTATTCTCATTGCAACCCGCATACAGATCTGTACGTAGGTTTCCCTTAAAGCAACTCGCGTGTCATACGCGGGTTGCCAGTATCAATAGTCACATACACATCCATTCGACATTAAAAATAATAAAACATGATTAATGGAGATTTTTTGAGCCCTAATCATTAACCATCTCAACTGTCTCAACCTCCTCAACCTCCTCAACCTTTGAAACTGCTCTATTTCCCAAAGTATTAATAGAGACCTTGGGGAGGGTATTAATCAATCAATCTTGGAGAGCAAAGTTATGCTGGTGGTATATCTTTAGAATTATTTGGAGCAGCAGAACTTAGAGTCCTTTGGTTGCAGAGGAGTCCTTGTTTCAGGCGTTGGGTTGTACACTTATCTCATTCACTGATTGTTAATAAAGAGAATTCTTCTTCCAACTTTGTGTTGAATATCTTTCATGTATCATGGTTGATGAATATATTTGATTAAGCAATATATATATTGTTTATCTAACCTATCATATATACATGTATAAGATTGTATTTGGAGAATTTTCTCTTTGCAGGTGAAGGAGGTGCATCCCTGAAAGCTTTGGAGAGAAGCAGATCAGGAGAAGACAAAGCTTGGATCAACTGTCGATAATCGGGTGAGTCCAACATCTCTTCCTATTTCCTTTCTGTACTTTAAAGCTGATTGTTTGCAAGTTTTAGAAGTAAGTTGGTAACCCCAGACCCTAGGTTACAAGGGTGTTTATTCCTGAACAACAGAATTGGCGACTACGCTGGGTAGCCCATACTGCTGTGGGTTATTTCTGTAGATCAATGGCTAGTCTTTTCCTTGATTCTGTGTGTGGTGTCTTGTCTTGGTTCAGAGTTGTAGTGGTGCTTTGAAGTCCTTTAAAATTTTTCTTTTATTTGAAAATTTTATACCTGTACATGGGTTGCTCTTGCACATAGTCGTGCACAGAGGTCTGCGTATGCGAGTTGCTCTATAGCATAGTCGCGTACAATACGTAGGTTGCCCTTGTACATAGTCGCTTACAAGCCTTAGCATTAAAATTTTTGGGTTAGGGTTTGCTTGTCCCTGTCATTCTATAAATTTTGTTTGCTGATTGGCCTTCTTTTTAAGAATTGCACTGTGAGTTTGATGACCTTGTTAGCCATACCTTGTGCTTTCTTGTAAATCCATTGAGTTCTTATTGTTTGGATTGTCTTTCTGCTAGCAACTTGAAGTATATCTTCCTGTTGGGTTATAGGTACAAGCGTTGGTTGTCTGAATCAGTTATCATGGTTCTAGACAATGTATTTTCCATTATATTTTAAAATAGTATTGGTTTTCCACTTGCCTTTGTTTGATCTTAGTGATTTCCATTCATTGTGTCCACCCAAGCTAGGGTTCCAAGTCTTCCTTAGGTGGTTGATCTTTGGTTTTATGAATCTGCTTTAATTCATTTTGCTTATTTTATATAGTTAGTCTATTCAAACATACTCAAGTATCATGCCTTTAGGTGCATAGTAGTCTTTGAGCAATTTGAAAAGTGAAAAGAAGACATTAGAAACTTTTTGCATTTGACTTGCATATAGTATTTTTGTTTTCAGTTTTTAAATATAATCTCAAAAATTACAAAAATATAGTCTTAGTTTTCTCTTTATTCGTTGCATTTTCATCAGTTTACATTTACAAAAATAAAAGAAAAGAGAAGCTTGTTTTTTTTAAGTAGTGATAATTTTCTTTGAAAATATACACCAATTGTTTTTTTTACATTTTTTATCGAGTCAAAAAGATCATAGGATTTCACTCCACTTGCCTTCTGAGTAAAAAATAGCCCTTAAAATGAACGCAATAATTAAGTAATTTTTTTTTTTAGGGCCATACACCTACTAGCTTAGGCTAGAATTGTGGGATAGGAAGTGCAAACTCCCTCCCCATAAGTATTTAAATTCAGACATAGTGGGCCAATCGATAGGTAAATCCTTCTCTTTATCGATAGTATCTGGGAAGCTCCTCTCAAACAGGATTCAAGCACGAGGCCAGGTGGAGGCATTGGACCGAGGAGATAACCCTCCGATTCCTTGTCGAAATGTAAACCAGGGTTTTTACGCATTTGGGGATTCTGTCCTAGACAGAGTTTTAGGTTCAGCTACCCTGCCCATGCGTACGAATCAGGCTTGCGACTATCCCCCCAGACTGTTGGTATAGTTAAGGTAGCCTTTAGTCTCTTGACATCTAGGGTTCATACATAGGTAAATTGGAAGGCTATTTATGGTTCACCTTGGGCGGGCTTGGAAGGTAACCCTTGTTGAAAGTGTAGGAGGGCAGTGGGTGATTCCTCCGCTTGTGCCTAAGAACCTCTTCAAGGACACAAAGCAACTATCTTTTAGCTTTCTTCGGGAAAGCATATCTTTTACCCTTGCTAACTATTGAGACTTTGGGATTTTTCGTAGTGATTGCTCTATGGTTTGTCTGTGTTTAGCCGACCTTAGGGTTTGAATTGTCAAATTTACAATCATGGAGGACCAATCTATCAGAAGGTCACGAAGTTTGCAAAGCCTTCCTCCTCTCATCACATTGGAACCTCCACCTCCACCTCAAAGGCGGAGATTGGACACAGACTGTTCATTTGAACCGATAGGAGTCAATGAAGTTTTGGGTGAACTAGAACTTAGGGCAAACCTTTTTTATTTAAATACAGTAGAGATAGAAGACTTGCAGGCTGACAAGTTTACAAGGAATTTTAATATGCCCTTGACTGACTTAAACGATCCAATGATCATCCAGGTTCGTCCTTTTGATCCACCTGTGATTGGTGTCCTTGTGGGTAGGATAATGTCTAGTACGGGAGAAAGTTCTTTCATTTTCACCTCAGCCATCCCGGCTGAAGGGGTCCTACCTCCCCTGGTAGGTTCCCCTAGGTCATGCATACCTACTACACCCTTAACTCCAGCGAGCCAAGTGGTTCAAACGCCGGTTCCCACAAGCCTAACAGGTGCTTCTGGTGGTATGGTCACTGGGATTCCTAGTGTACCTAAAGTTTCAACCTCTTTCACACACACTGCCCAGAGTGGTCCTATAGGATCCTCATCTTTTGTCCAAGGATTTCCTTGGAATCGGGGGCATATACCCCCATCCAATCCATACGTAGGCCCACCACCCTCTTATGTATAAGGAGTGCAGTTTGGGAACACTAACCCTTAAGGTCAAGGTTTCCAAACCCCGGTCTCTGCTCCGTTCATGAGCTCTCCCTTTTCACTGTTTAGCAGAGGGATCCCTGATCCTGTATTTCAAACCCCAGTTTCGACTGGGGTAGCCAGAACCTCTTATACTACACCTCATATCAACAATCCTGTGGCTTACAGATGGAATCCGTTTCAAAGTAACCCATTCACTTTGCAACTGGCGGTAGGGGGAAACCCCACCTTTACATATGGAAATTTGGGGGAAAGTCCCTCTAATCCCCAGACTGGCACTTTTAGTGCTCCAGTTTGACCTAAGCTTCCTTTCCTGCAAACGTTAAACTTTCCAGATTTGTTGAAACTGATGAATGACCCGATGAGGCATGATCCCTCCTAGCCACCTGTCCCCACCAAATTGCCCTCGGACATCCCAAAATTCGAAGGAAAAGTTGGTGAAGATCCTGGGGCTCATGCCACCACTTTTCATTTATGGTGTTCTTCCAATTCACTGAATGAAGATTCAGTTAGGTTGATCCTGTTCCAAAGAACCTTGACGAGTACTGCAGCAAAATGGTACATTGAATTTCCTTCTGATGCATTGAATAGTTTTTGGGACTTAGCTAATGCATTTCTTAGCCACTTCTAACTTCCGGTTCGATACGGCTTCAGAAAGGACTTGTTATCTACCTTCAGGAAGAATAAGGCCACCCACATCTCGGATCACATCCAAGAGTGGAGGAGGCGAAAGATCCCCATGAAAGCCACTATTCCTCCTGAGTTCTTACTAGAATGGTTCCTTAAATCATTATTGCCTTATATATCTAAGGACATATCTACTTCAGGAGTGACAAATGAGGAAGAAGCTATCCTCAGGGCCCAACAATTATATTTGATTTACTCCCAGTCTGGGATCTTGTATGAGATTATCCCTGAGGCATCGAGGCCAACCCATGATGCAGAGAAGCCTAATCCTGGACCCCATTCCAATGGTGTGGTTGGGTCCATTAATTCTCCCACTGTAGAATCTTTGGCCAAACAGCTCCATCAGCTGTCCGTCAAACATTCTATGGCAGAGGCAGCAAAGGCTTCCCCTCACCCCAAAATGAAAATGTTTTTGCACAGATCTCTCAGAAGGGCAATCAATAGCCCGATGGGAAAAAGAAGAGAGGAAAGAAAGGGGAGGGAAATCAAAACAAGTAGAAACCCATGAATAATGCTGATGGGGGAAAGAAAGAAAAGAAAAAGGTGAAATTTCCATGTAAGTTGTGCCATGAAGATCACCTCACCCATCTTTGTCCCCTTATGGAACAATCCCATAAGCTATTAAAAGCTCAACAGCCGACTGTCCTAAAGGATCCATTTCCCCAAGGGCATAATTCTACTTTAGCTTCGAATACAGCAGGGGGCACCCCAAATGCCCCTGACCCCAATTATATCAACATGGTTCGATCTTCAAATTTACTAGAGATGGAATAAGAACTGTGAAAAAGAGACCTCTGAGAAGGGTAAGACCATAGGTGAAACTTCTAACCCTCTCACAATTGAGAAACCTGCTGAAACTATGCCCAAGATATCGAAAGCTGTCTTTAAGAAGACCTTACATAATCCTAATGCTAGGGATACATACAAATACTCCATGGTTGAAGACTTAGCCCATACACCTTGTGTAATGCCGGCTTTACAGGTGTTATAGAGTTGTCTTGCCCAGCGGGATGCACTCTTAGCAGCTTTAGGTAGTATGGACTCGTTGAGTCTCATGGCAAAATTTCACTTGTCTGATGTTAAAATTCACCTACCTTACCATGTAGCCTTATCAATAGATGTCATCCATGGTTGAAATACCATTGGAAGGGCAATTGTTGACGAGTGTGCTTCTACATGTGTTATGTCCTTGTCATGTTGGAAAGCTCTTGGATCCCCAGAGTTGGTCCCGTCAAACACCCTGCTTACTGCTTTCAACAGAAGGTCATTCTGTTCGCATAATATCCTACTAGTTTTTGAAATTAAGCTGGCAGGGAAAGTGGTGTCTGTTGAGGTGGAGGTCATTGATGCACCTTTGGTCTATAATTTTCTTGTGGGAAGAATCCGGACTTATGCCACGTCTTCTATTGCATCGACCATCTTTCGGGTGGTAGTCTTTCCATACGAAGGGAAGTTGGTTATTGTTGACCAAATTGAAAAGGCCACATGGAGTCTAATGAGTCCACTGTGCCATTGGTTGATCAGGTCAAACTTGCTGCACAGAGGTTAGGGGCTGGAATGTATGCATCACTGATGGGCACATTTGATCTTCCTGCTCCTATTAATTATATAGGTTCTACTAGTGTGGGAAAGTCCATTGCTACGGTTGTCAATAGGACTGATCCTTGGGTCCTCCCTACCCACCATGAACCTAAAGTGCCCCTATCGACAGTGGAAGTGGATTACCAAGCTATCACCCAAACCACTGCTGATCCCATTCTAGTTCCCCTCACAGTCTCAGAGGAACTAGAAGAATCCTACCTGCCTGCTTGGGTAGAAAAATATTTGCATTGTACAGACTGTTTAGATATGGTTTTACCTTCTGACGAGGCCATTCAAGAAGCCATGTGCAGACGTGGTAAGATCTATGAAGACATTCACTATCGATCCTATTTTCTTCTAGAACTAAGCAGGATAGAGAATCAGGAGTTTCATATGAGACTGGAAGATGATGTTGATACACCCATCAATCCCTTACCAAGGGAAGGAATGTTTGCTGAGGGAAATATGGAAAATATTTCTACTACCATCCCTATTAACATCTCTGTAAATCCTGACATTGTGGAAAATATACATATCGACGCAAACTGCTCTCCTGAGGAGATTGCGATCTATACGTCCTTGTTTAAGAAATTATGTGATGTTTTTGCCTGGTCATTTGAGGAGATGCCAGGCATTGATCCATCTATAGTCGAGCATGAGATTCAAACATACCCTGACAGTAAAACTGTTCGAAAAAAGTTGAGACCTGTTAACCCATGTAAAGCGGCGGCAGTGAAGGCTGAAGTTGAAAAACTGCTAAAAGCTGGTTTTATTTATCCCATAGCTATGATGGAATGGGTTTCCAACCTTGTTCCTGTTGATAAGAAGCAAGGGACCATATGCGTCTGTATTGAATTTTGAGATTTGAACAAAGCCTGTCCTAAGGACAACTATCCCACGCCATTTATAGAACAAATTATTGATGCTTGTGCGGGAAGTGAAGTTTTTTTGTTTATGGATGGTTTCTCTGGATATAATCAAATTCAAATAAAACCAGAAGACCAACATAAAACTGCTTTCATTTGTCCTTGGGGTACCTTCGCGTACAAAAAAATTCCCTTTGGATTGAAAAATGCTGGGGCAACCTTTCAGCGGGCAATGAATTTTTCCTTCCATGATATCAAAGCCATTGTCGAACCTTACCTTGATGATCTACCTGCACATTATCGTAAGAGGATTGACCATCCAGATCACCTACGGTTGATATTTGAATGATGCAGATACTATAAAATCCACTTGAATCCCCACAAGTGTGTGTTCTGTGTCGAGTCAGGGAGACTGCTTGGATTCATTGTTTATAATAGAGGAATCCAGGTGGATCCGTTAAAAGTTGAGGCCATTGTAAATCTACCTCCTCCTCGTTCTATTAGGAAACTTCAGAGCCTGTAGGGAAAGTCCAATTTTCTTCGATGTTTCATTGTAAACTATGCCAAGATTACCAAGGGTTTCATGCACCTGCTAAAACAGGACACCCCATTTGTATGGGATGAAACTGCACAACTTGCTTTTGAGGCATGGAAAAAATCTTTGTTGTCGGCACCATTACTGCGTCCGCCAGATTACTCTAGGGATTTTATATTGTATCTGGCTGCATTCGAGTCAACCATTGGGGTAGTCCTAGTCTAGGAGGACGATAAGCTCCAAGAGCATGTCGTTTACTATCTTAGCCATGCTTTAGCCGGACCTGAACTTAGGTACTCCCACGTCAATAAATTGGCCTTAGCAACTGTTTATGCCGTTCAGATGTTACGTCACTATATCTTACTAAGGACTACAATGGTAGTGGCGGATGTCAATCCTTTTCAATATGTTTTGTCCCAAAGGATAGTTGGAGGCAAATTCAACAAATGGATAGTCATTCTCCAAGAGTTTGACTTGGATTTTCAGTCCTCCAAATCCAAAAAATCCTTAGTTTTTGCCGAGTTTATTGCAAAATTTCCAACGGAAGAAGATGTAGTCATTGAGGAAGACTCATCCCAGATGAGCATATCTTCTTGATTTCCACCTCTGACCCCTGGTATGGATACATACTTATCTATCTCCATACTTTGAAGTATCATGCAACTTTCTCATAAGAAGAACGACGTAAACTACACCTACATGCTAAGAACTACCTCATCATAGGAGATACTTTATATCGTAGGGGGGTAGATTATGTTTTTGCGTCGATGCCTTACCCATGAAGAAGTAGAGATTGTCCTGAATGATGCCCATAGTGGAGCGTGTGGGGGTCATTTATCTATGTTAGCAATGACCCAGAAGATATTATGTGTCAGTTATTTCTGGCCCACAATCTTTAAGGATTGTGTGGAAGCCATGAAGCACTGTCATCCTTGTCAGCTTTACACCAGGAAGATGCAGTCACATCCCGCTTCGTTATTTACTGTTATCTAGGTGGGCCCCTTCATGAAGTGGGGGAATGACTACATGACGTGTAACCCAGCCTCAGTTGGGGGGCACAAATATATCATTGTCACCGTGGATTATTTTACAAAATGGGTGGAGGCAATGCCCACCTTTAGAGCTGACAGGGAAACTGCAACTTTTTTCGTGTTCAATCAAATTATAGCACGATTTGGTATACCCAAAGTGATTTTCATTGACCATGGAAGTCATTTTCAAAATAGCATGATGACAGAACTGACCACTATGCTAGGATTTAGACAGGAACATTCATCCTTGTTCTATCCTCAAGCCAATGGTCAAGTCGAGGCTGTTAATAAAACTTTGAAAACTATACTCAAATGTACTATTAATGCAGCCCGTTCAAATTGGCATATCATGCTATATCCTTCTCTTTGGGCGTATTGAACTAATGTAAAAACTGTTCTAGGTTTCTCCCCCTTCCAACTCATTCATGGAGTGGAAGCTGTTACCCCAGTTGAATGTTGAATCCCATCCTTAAAAATAGCTATTCATGTGTTACCTGATACGATTGAGCTTGAAGAACAATTAGTACATTTAGAACATCTTGATGAATGATGTAGATATGCACTGACAACAAACCAAGATCATAAAAATAGGGTGAAAAACCAATATGATAAGTCGGTCAAGCCTCGAATTTTCTCTGAGGGAGAACTTATTTTGCTTTGGGACCAAGACAAAGAACCCCTGGGGGAAGGAAATTTCAGGTCTATGTGGTTGGGACCATATGTCGTGTCAAAGGTTTTAAAGAAGGGCACATATGAATTAATTGATTTTGATGGGAATAAGCTACCTGAGCCTAGAAATGGGCTCTACCTGAAAAAGTATTATGCTTAGGCTTAACAATTTTTCTTGTATTTTATTGTATGTATTTTTATGTACACTAGTTCATCGGTTTGTGTTTTTTATACTAGTTGCTGGTTGTTTCAGATGTCTTCTGAGAGGCTCGTAGGTTTCGCTGATGGCGCTAGTCGCCACACTTGTAATCTAGCTTCAGCTGCATGGGTCATTTATTCACCCTCAGGACAGCTAGTTTCCTCGGGAGGCGCTTGCTTAGGTCCTGCATCCAATAATTTGGCTGAATATAGGGCTGTCATTGAGCTTCTATGGGATGCTTTGTCACGTGGTATCACTTAGATGGAAGTCTGACTAGACTCTCAACTGGTGGTTTCCTAGCTCAATCGGGCTTACTGGGTGTGAAACCCTATTCTATTACATCAGTTTATGAAAGTTAGGTTATTGGAAAGAAATTTTGAGTTCATTACATTCAATCACATTCCAAGGAATACAAATTCATTAACTGATGTATACGCTAATTACATCTTGGATTGGCACTTAACACATTTTTCATAAAAATATATAGCGAACACATAAAAAACACTTGTAAATAAAATGACAATATATATGTGTGTGTGTGTGTGTGAATATATGTCCATAGATAGGTTGAGTCTCTGATCCTCAGATCCAGTAACAACTGTATAATATACAAAAATATACAAAATATGGATCAAAGTCCATCAAATGCCCTAGATCTAAGCTGGACCACCCTGGTCCCCCTGGTCTCTCTGTACTTTGGCTTCTTCATCCTCCTCAGCTTCAGTAGCCTCAACAGCATCTATGTATACTAATACTGCTCTGGCTACCCACCTCAGAAGGAGTATCTAGACAGGTAGTACACCAACCACGAACTCCTGCATGATGGTTGGGATGTGCTCAATCCGTAAGGTGGGTACTCTCTAGGTAAGCCTGGCCAGCTTCCCCTCCAGAACCCTAATCAGCCCCTGGTATTCTCCCAAGATAGGACGCACATACATGCATGGATGCCCTTCAGGGCAGATCAGTCCAATATCTGCATTTTGACATTTTAAAAGGATTAGAACTCTTATACATATGTATGTATCTCTATATTTTAAAATTCATAAAAATTTTAAAAAATTTGAAAATAAAAATTACCTAACTCTCCCCATGCTCCTCCTGGAGGGAGGACGAGGTCTGCATCACCCTGGAAATCCATTCCAGCATATGGAAACTGCGCCAAAGATGGCAACTGACGCTCCCACCAAAAGTGGAATTCATCATCATAAACACTCTGCACTGAGCCACCACCTCCCTGGCAGAGGAAGATACCTTCCCATCTACTCATCCTAGGCTGATGAGGAGAACGAACTGGTAAGGGTACTACAGGGCTCAATCCCGACACTCTCTCAAAGAAGAAGGCTACCAGTATGCTAGAATATCCAAAATTCTTTTTCCTTCCTCTCTTGCAGTCAGAGATCTATTTTCTTATAATCGGGATCACTCTCGAGCACCAGTCATATAGGCCCCCCTTCATACAATCCATTTCTAGTCTCATCTGGTTCTGTGTTGCAAGGTGAAGAGAAGATGATCCCACAACCCTCACTATGGTACTTGTCAATACCTATAGAGTAAGGTCACGTATGTGTACAATGGGGATGCAACTACCCCTCTTTTGTGTGCCTGGTGCACAGTATACATCAATATAGTTTTGGACACTTAGAGGATCACCGCCTCTGCCGGTGCCTTCTAAGTTTACTGGAGCTCCCCGTCATGATAGACCCATAATAAAATAGATATCCTTTGAAGTAATCTCCAAGGACTCATCTTGAAGGTCAAACATGCCCAAGTCATGATCCCAATAATTTATCAGAAACTCTAAGAGGCGGACATTGGCTCGCATAGGTGACGTATAGAAAAAATTTAACAACCCACTTAAACATAAAACATTCATGGCGGGGGCATATTGGAGTGCTTCTTGATCCATATTTTCATGTTCACACTCCCTCCACTCAAGCACCATATTCAAACCTAGTAAACAAGCATTTGCAAACCTTTAGTTTCATGTAAAATTTCAAATTTTTGACCCTATATGCTTGATTTTCACCTCACGCAGCATATGCGACTGTCTATTAAGGCATGTCACGTACTGTATGCGACTGTCCTTCAGGAAACCTACATACAGAACGTGTGTATGCGAGTTTCAATATAGCGAACCCGTGTACACAATGTTTCTTTTGTTGAGGGTGCTTAAAAACATAAAATTAGGGCCTAATTTTGAAAATTGCTAGGATCAAATTGAAGAGCTTGGGGTGTAGTATTATCTGACACTTGCGGATTTGGAATTGGTCCACCAGATTGCCCACACCAAGCAATTGAAGGTAGAGGTGAAAACTTGTCTTTTATGGATAAAAATCCAAATGGTGAGTTTTATTTATGTTTTTGAACTATTTATAGAAATTTTATTTCTCAAGTGGCTTTTTTCCCTATAGTTCATAATTCATCAAACTAATACCATATCTTTTTGCCTTGTAACAGGTTTATCATTGTTCTAAGGTGTTTTTTGCTCATATAGGACGATTTTTTGTCACTTCATATGCATTTTGCATCTATACCTACTCCATCATAAACCTAGCAATTAACATTTTAACCACGGACTATGGTATTTTTAACCATTAGCTCCTTGTATTTACCATCATTCTTCCATGGATAGCGCTTTCCTCTCATGAGTATCCTCATTTAGAACCTATGTTGTCTTTCGATACTCATGCTACAGCTGTCTTAGGTACAGGGGAATCTTTTTAGCTATTTTTCACACCAAATTGAGCCTCATGTTGGTCTCTTTTTACAAGCTATCCCTGTATAGGACTCCTCGCCCTTATGGAGTTTCTTTAGGCCTAGGTATGACTCCTTAAAACAGACTTAACTGCCGAGTTAACTTGTCTGTTCAAGCTCGTTAAGAATATGTGAATGGGCATCCACATTGGTGGTAGGTTATCTCTTTCTAGGACCATGCGGAATAATATGAGAAAGGATCACTCTCTTTTCTACGGAATTGAGAAGAGTATTCTCAGGCTTAGGTTTATCACTTTTCTAGACCCGAGGGACTAAATTTACAGAAAAGGAACACCCGATATGAGCTCAGTTTTCTCTTTTTCTTGCTCTGAACCTAAACATGAAAAAGATTCTGAGTGTACTTTATGTCTTTGTCATGCTCGTTAAACACTAAAGAACAAAGCATCGATTTTATTGTTGTAAGCCCCATTTCTCATACTCAAATGGATATTTCTGAGTGATCTTTCTTTCCTTCACACTCATAAAACTCAAGCTGTATGCTGCTCTTGAAGGAGCGTTGGGTAGGTGGTAATTTAACCTTTTTTGGACCTCCTTGACTAAGTACGAAAAAGGTTCACCTTTTATTCTACAGAAGTTAAGAGAGTTCTTCTATGGTATTTTTTATAATTTTTCGGCCTCAAGAGACTAAATTGGACGAAAAAGGACCCCCTAAGAGTCTTCTTTGGATTTTTTAGACTCTCTAAATGTGAAAAAACCAACTGAGCATGTACTAGTTCGGGCTCATAAAATCCACGAATTAGTGACACTATCAAGCATTATTCCCTCTTCTCTTCAAGCTTGTTAAAAAATGAAGAGAGATCCGAGTTGACTTTCCTGGACTCATTAAAATTTAATAGGGAAGGTAAGGAAGAAGTTTTCTTTTGGTTTTCAGTTAGTGGCAGCATGTCATCCTTGAACATAGCACTCTCTATCTTTTTTGATACTCATGTCTCAGTGTTCACTTTCAGTTCAGCTATATTTACTTCGAGTTACTTACTCCTCCTCTTGTTAGTTCTACCTGGGGAATCCGATCATGTCTCCTACATGACAAATAAGTCTAGTTTTTCTATCTATAATGTTAAAAGTTCCCTTGGGTCATCTCTATGTCGTGCTCACTATTCAAGGATTTAACCCTGTAGATCCCATCATTGTCGTATCTGTTATCATTTGTGTCTCCCTTCCTTTACCTACTTCCTAGTCACTCTTGTGATCCGTTGGAAGATCTATTGCCTTCCTTATCACAGTATGGTTCCGCATAAACACTTCCTGACGACGAAGACCTATAGTTTTGACGATCGTACCTCAGGATTCACTTTCATTATGGGTGAATTCCTTTACTTCAGTTGTTAATTATCACCGATTGATTGACAATCTCTTGAATCCGCTCCATGTTCGACTTCAATACCATATATTCACATGGCTTGGATTGTACTGGTTCTTTGGGATTGTTTATGAAGACCTTAGTTTCCTATCTATAGACTAAGTTGTGCAAGACCATGTTGTACCTATTTCCATAGCTTCCAGATCTTTGAAGACTCATCATTATTGTATATTGTGGCTTTGATCCACCTTTGTAATATACGTGGTCTAGTACCCGTACTATATGATGTACTCAAATATTGTAAAGGAGCTAATGTTCCAGTATTTTGAACATAGAATCCTCATATATGACTTTGTATATGACATTATTATGTATTTGTTTCAGGTACTGCCTCTGCTCCATTGGATTTCTAAGTTCTTCAAAGATAATGATTATAATGTATTTCGGCCATCGTTTCCCTCTGACCTCACACATTAGGGGGCATCTGTTATCAACCCAAATGGCACTTCTTCGTCCGAGTACTGACATCCTATAGGTTGGTACACAAGAGGACAATTTTGGATTGAAGGTTTCCTAAACACTATAGATGGGCATGACATGAAATGCAGTCACCCTCCAACCAGCTTGCCATTTTATTTTTCTATGTGTGGATTGCCATACGTGACTATGTCCATTGAAACTCACGTACATACAGAACTATGTTCGTTGACAACCCACATACTGTACGCGACTATTTTCATTGCAACCCACGTACAGATCTGTACGCGGGTTTCCCTTAAAGCAACTCACGTGTCATACACGGGTTTCCAGTATCAATTTTCACGTACACATCCATTCAATATTAAAAATAATAAAACATGATTAATGTAGATTTTTTGAGCCCTAATCATTAACCATCTCAACTTCCTCAACCTCCTCAACCTTTGAAACTGCTCTATTTCCCAAAGTATAAATAGAGGCCTTGTGGAGGGCATTAATCAATCAATCTTGGAGAGCAAAGTTATGCTAGTGGTATATCTTCAAAATTCTTTGGAGCAGCAGAACTCAGAGTCCTTTGGTTGCATAGGAGTCCTTGTTTCAGGCATTGGGTTGTACACTTATCTCATTCACTGATTGTTAATAAAGAGAATTCTTCTTCCAACTTTGTGTTGAATATCTTTCATGTATCATGGTTGATGAATATATTTGATTAAGCACTATATATATTATTTATCTAACCTATCATATATACATGTATAAGATTGTATTTGGAGAATTTTCTCTTTGCAGGTGAAGGAGGTGCATCCCTGAAAGCTTTGGAGAGAACCAGAGTGGGAGAAGACAAAGCTTGGATCAACCGTCGATAATCGGGTGAGTCCAACATCTCTTCCTATTTCCTTTCTGTACTTTAAAGATGATTGTATACAAGTTTTAGAAGTAAGTTGGTAACTCCAGACCCTAGGTTACAAGGGTGTTTATTCCTGAACAACAACCACTGCAATCCTCTCAAAATTTTGATAAAAATTAGTATAAACTTGACCAGGTTTTCATAAGGCCTCCTTTGACATGCAAATCGAGAAAAAATTGACCTACAATTATACTAAATTGTACAGATTCTACCTCGAGATCCATGCCCATTAAAGGTTTGTAACCTGCCTTGGGATCTATGTCATATGTTGCCTTGGTTTATGTTTAAAACTATGGTCTCGTACCTATGTTTTTCGTGTCCTTTTGGTCAATTTTATAGTGATTTTTTAATACCGAAAAGGGTGTGTTTTTTGAGCTACACGACCCATTTTTTTACCCCAAAATCCAATTTAAATATATAAGCCCATATGTTAGCCAATGTTCTGGCCATGGGCTAGTGGTAACACATTACATTATATTAGTGGAGGTCATGGTAACCATTCCCATCGATGCCGCTTTACTCATTGGTGTGTATTAATTGGCTCTGTTGTGTAGTTTTGGATCTGCTGTATTGGACTGTCGTATGTTGGCTTGGATTCGTGGTATTGGAACATTGTTTGTCTTGGAACCATGGTATAATTACAATGTGAATTTACACGTAATTTTATACCTATGGCCTCAATGATGACCACAGGTTCAAGGGCATAGCCCCTGATTTTCTCCTCCCATTTTTCCCAAACAAAATTGCATGTAACTTCATATAGAGGTGGACTACTATAGTTAACAAGGAACATCGATGGTAACCCTGGATAGAGGAAATATATGAATACTTTGGGTGGACTTGGAGTTCATGCGTTTGATTCCCATGCAATCCACAATCTTTTGATAACCATTACCTTGTACTTTTTTGTCCATTATCCATTTTTTCGTCATTTTTGAAACTTCAAAGCTTGATAACTTTTGCATCCAGAGTTTGTTTTGAGCGAAATGAGCATTGAAAAAAAAATATTGACGAGCTCTTTACCACTAGGAGATTTATTTTACTATTTGAATACTTCTATTTTGATTGATCTTTGAAGATCCTCCTAGATCAAACCTTCCCACTAGGAATCATTTGGGCCACCAAAAGCATGGAATCATTCAAAAAATAGGTGAGGGTATGCTCTCTCACTCTTTCGATATGTAGCCACATTTATTTGATTGGATGCAATCCTTTTAGCACCACATGAAGAAATTACTTGTCACCTCTACGTGAAGATATGACCTTCTTATCAAATATTACATCTTCCTGAAGTTCAATGAGATATTCAAAAGAAAAATCGTCCACAAAAGGTTCTTGAACATGTACATCTTGGTCTACAATCATAGGAGGCTCATACAATTTCAAGTTTTCCACATTAACAATTGGATACATTTGCATATAAGGAGGCGATTCTAATTGAAAATAGTTATTACAGACTTTATCCAAAATTTTAAAAGGTCCATACCTGATAGCCTTCAACTTTTTACCTTCATCTTCGAGTCGATCTTTGCTGATATGAAGACATACTCGATCACTGATATGGAAATGATGATCTATCTGATGTTTTTCATGACATTCTTTGTACTTGGCCTAACTTGATTGCAACCATTCCCGCACTACTTGATGAATTAACTGGATTTGCTGAATAAACTTCTGAGATTTATTTGCATCAACCTATCCACATTCCACTAAATATTTCCCAAAAACAAAGTCTAAAGTAGAATTTGGAAAGTACCCAAAACATGTCTCAAATGGATACTTCTGAGTTGAAGAGTGTATAGCTTTGTTGTAGGCATGCTAAACATAATGCTACTGTTCATCCAAAATATTAGAATGCTTAGCAAAATACCCTCAAATAAGATGTACAATGCTCCACTTGACCACTTTAGTTTGTCCATCGATTTGTGGATGAAATGTTTTGCTTTTATTCAACTTTGTGTCCATAAGTTCCCATAAATATGACTAAAATTTCCCAAGAAAGAGGGAATATCGATTAGATATAATAGAAGTAGGAAGTCCAAAATGTACCCATACATTTTGAAAGAAAAAATGAGCAGTCATCTCAGCCGTGATCTGTTTTTTACAAGGCATGAATATGCAAATTTTACTAAATTGATCCACAAAAACATATAGATAATCATGTCCTTTTCTATACATAGGTAATTCTCCTATAAAATCCATTGAAACACTTTCCCATGGATGAGAAGGAACTAGAAGTGGAGTGTATGAGCCTAAATTTATGTTACTTGGTTTACTTGTTGCACACATGGCACAACCTTTTACATATTTGGACACTGCATTCATTCAATGCCAATAACAAAAAATTTGTAATTGTGCTAAAGTTTTTCCTACTCCAAAATGTCTTGAAATGAGAGATGTATGAGCTTCTCTTATAAAATGCACCATTTCACTCTGTGGAATACAAATTTTTCCAAGATGATACAACAACTTGTCATTGATATGATATTTCAATTCTTTATTTTTATAGCCATTCATTAGCGAGTCATATAATTCTTTAAAGTATTCACCCTTAGTATATTGCTGAACATAACTTGCATGGAAGAGAGGATTTTGTTGAATGATGTGAGAAACCTCATGCAATAATTAATGAAATTGCACGATATAACATAAATAACAAAGCACATAAGGAATTTTATTGATAGCATTCCAATTTGAGGGGGAAATATCCTTTGAGAAAGATCAATACAAATAACTCATGGATGCCTTCATTGGCCTCAACACGTACTTATATACTAAATCTAAAATAAAAAAATATTAGTCCCCATGAATGTGGGATGATACAATATAATCATGAGGAAACTTACAAAGAATATGCATCCAACAACAATATAATAACAAAGTAAAGAGAAAGGTTGACACAAGTTCCTAACATCCCCTCCCTCTTAGAAAAGGCTCGTCCTCAAAGCTTTAGAGGTGGAAATTGTTGCCGAATCTGAAGGAGTGGTTCCCATGTAGCATCCTCTAGTTGCATGTCATTCCACTGAATTAATACATATGTGATGGATCGAGAGAGAAGCTAATGAGTGTGCTTATTGAGGATGGCCTCAGGCTCATAAATGATGGACCCTTCACTATCCAATTTTGGTAAAATAGTTTATGCTATGATTTTGGTGCCAATAACTTTCTTAAGACAAGAGACATGAAATACTGGGTGAATGTGAGAAGGAGGAAGTTCCAATTTATAAGAAACAAACCCAATCTTCTGAAGAACCTTGTATGGCCCATAAAAATTTGGACATAGCTTATGAAGCCCTTTGGGTTTCAAGGAGGATTTCTTGTAAGGCTATAGATGAAGAAAACCATATCGTCAACTTGAAATGTGTGCTCAAAACGGTGAAAATCAGCTTGTTGTTTCATTCATTTTTTGGTGATGTGAAGATTGTCCTATAAATTGTGAAGAATTTGATCTTGATTTCAAAGAACCGTGTCAAATTCCTGAATTGGTGAACTACTGGGGGTGTATGGAAGGAGCACTGGTGATTCCTGACCATAAACTGATTCATATGGAGTCATTTTAGATGCAGTATGGTAGGAAGTATTGTACCACCATTTAGCGAGAGGGAGCCACTTTTCCCACTGATGTTGTTGTTTAGAGGTGAAGAAACAAAGATAAGTTTCCCAACATTTGTTGATAAATTCGACCTGACCATATTTTTGTGGGTGATATCCTGAACTCATATTCAGTTTGGTACTAGTACGGAGAAAATAGTTCTATCCAAAAATGACTTGTGAAAGTTTCATCATGATCTGAGACAATGGAAGAAGGGATTCCATGAAGACAAAAGATCTGGTCCCTGAAAATTTGGGTGACTGAGGAGGAGGTATATGGATGGATGAGAGAAAAAAATTTCTATATTTGGATAGACGATCAACCATAACCAATATTACGGTCTTCCCTCAATATTTAGGTTTCCCTTCGATGAAATCCATCGAAATATCTGTCCAAATCCTTATAGGGATGGGAAAGGGTTAGAGCAATCTGGGAAGGAGTGTCGTTTTAACCTTGTAGCATTAGCAGGTATCATATTCAGCCACCATCTATTGATTTTCCCATTTCATTCCCTCCAAAATAAGTTATGACATTCCCTCTCATACGTTTTGAGGAACCCAGAGTGCCCTACGGATGGAGAAGCATTGAATTCATAGAAGACATTTTGTTGAATATCTATGCTATGGGAAAGTACGAGATGACCCTTGTATCTCATATAAGAACCATCCCAAGATTAATGCAGTACAATAGAAGGGTTATTTTCCAACCATTGGATGATTTCATATAATGAAGAGTCATTGACATAGCCTTGCTGAACAGACTGTAACCAACTTGGAATAGGAATAGAAATAGCTGAAAGAGAAACATGGTCATAAAATGTGAGAGAAAGAGAATCTACCACAATATTGTACTTACAATTCTTGTAAGTGATCTCATAGTCATAAACCATGAGTTAGGTAACCCATTTATGTTGTGTTGGAGATGAGACTCATTGTTATAGGAAATATTTTAGACTTTGGTGATCAGTCTTGATGCATAAATGATTCCCTAATAGGTATGGATGCCACTTTTGTATTGCATGCAAAATAGCCATTATTTCCTTCTCATATGTTGAGGCATCTAAATTCTTATCAGAGAGGTATTTTCTAGTGAAATCAATAGGATGTTCATATTGATGGAGAACAACACCAAGTCCATTGTTGTAAGCATCACTCTCAATAGTGAGGACTTGGAGAAATTAGGCATAGCTAGAACAAGTGTGGTACACATAGCTTTTTTAGTTTTTCAAATGCACACTCAACAACATGTTTCCATGTAAAAGAATCCTTTTTTCAGTAGAGATGCTAATGGAGCTGCAATCTTCCCATATTCCTTAACAAACTTGCGGTAGTAGTCAGTTAGTCCAAAAAACCCACAAAGGCTCTTGAGTGTCTGAGGTTGCAACCAATTTTTCATGGTATCTATTTTGGTAGGATCTCCATGAACCCCTTGTGCTGAAACAATATTCCCGAGATACTCTACTTCCTCCTTCCCCAAAAAAAATTTAGAATATTTGGCATGGAGATGATGATCATAGAAAAGTTGCAGTACAAGATTCATATGTTGGATATGCTCAATCCATGTTTACTATAGATGAGGGTATCATTAAAGAAGACTAGAATGAAGTTCCACAAGTAGGGTTAGAATAATTTGTTCATCAATTCTTGGAATGTGGAAGGAGAATTCGTGAGGCTAAAGGGAATAACCAAAAACTCATAGTGGCCATCATGTGTGCAGAAAGTAGTTTTAGGGATATCATCCTCATGAAATCAAGTTTGGTGATACCCATAACGAAGATCCAACTTGGAGAAAAAATGAGCACCATGAAGCTCATCAACAACATGAATTGGAAACTTATCCTTGATTGTGATGTGACTAAGTGCTATAAATTCAATGCGAAGGAACCATGACCCATCTATTTTTTAGACAAGAAGAACTAGTGAAGACAAGGAACTGGTAATAGGGATAATAATACCTTGCTTTAGTAAGTCTTGAATGAGCATCTCAATATCTATCTTTTGGTGAAATAGGTAGCGATAGGTCCTGATGTTGGGAGGGACCCTTCTAGGAAGGAGCATAATATGATGGTCCTATGGTATTGAAGGTGGCGATCCCACTGGTTCAACAAATACACATGCATATCGATCCAAAATTTATTGTAGATCCAAGGGAGTAATAGAGACAACTGAAGGTTGCATATGAATGAAATAGAGATGAGAGATGACACCATGTGAATGCTTATTATGGATATTTTCCATACGATGTGAAATGATGATGCTGAGAGACCCTAGTTGTAAGCTCTTCAATGTGTGTTTTTTCCCATTGACTGAAAACTGCATCCAAAGTTTAGTAAAATCCCATAATATGGGTTCAAGTGTGCGTAACCATTGAGCGCTCAAAACCACATCACATTCTCCTAAGGGAAAGGAAAAAATGTCGGAGCACAAATTATAATCTCCAATAGATATACACACATTACGACACTTCTATTTGTGAGGTAAGGTGTCCCCATTGGAAATCATGAGTTCAAATATAGAGAAAGGATGGACAAAAAAATCATCCGGTTCGGTGATCTGAGGGTCAATGAATTTATGAGTGCTACCAGAATGAATGACTATTGTAAGAGGGAGATTCTTGAAGAAACCCTTGACCCGTATGGTTTGTCAGGTGGTGACTCCAGATAATGCATTGAGAAATATATATGGATGGTCATATTGATCAAGAGAGTCAATAGGAAGCTGCTGAATGTTGTCCTGATCATCTACTAGATCCTGAGCATCGTCATAAATTTCAGGTGTAGGTGAAGAATCTACATTCAAGAGATAGAGATTTTGTTCAACACATCGATGTCCCCGGGTGAATTTATCATCACAATTACAACAAATCCCTTTTTCTCTATTTTCCCATATCTTGGGTTCATAAAAATGCTTGATAGGAGTGGTTCTAGGAGCTGGCATGATTGGAGGTATTTGGGGAACCATATTTCTAAATGGAACAAATATGGATTTGGAGCGCTATTGAGCTATGAGCTTGTCCTCCTCAAACTTATCCAACCCTAGGGATTCCATCATTGTGTTGGGACATAATATTTTAACCTCAGATCAGATTGCATCCTTCATACCATTGATAAAACAACTCCTGTAGAATGCATAAGGCAATCCTTTTGTGTGATTGGCTAGTTTCTCAAATTTTGTCTGATACTCCTGCATAGTTAGAGTTTGGTGAAGTTTAATGAGTGCTCATGTGAAGTCATCAAAAGCACTAGGGACGAATCGTTACAAAAGGAACTGGAAAAAATATGTTCATTTTGGCTCTTCATGATCCTTGATGTACCGAAAAAACCATTGAAGGGCTTCATGTTCCAAATGAAAGGATGCAAGTGGGAATTTGTTGATATCAAAAGTGGTATGCAGCCTGAAATATTGTTCTTCCCTGTATATCCATCCAGTTGAATCATCACCATTGAAGCAAGGAAAATCAAGCTTCGACCCACGAAAATTGTTGGAAGAAGAGAACCCAGTGTTTGCAGAAGATTTTGGCTGTCGTTTATTGTTCATGGCTGAATGTTGAAGATGGAGGTTGAGAAAATTTTCATCCATATCTTGGAGTTTGGTCTTGAGGGAGGAAAATTCATTTTCCATTTGTTTGTTTTCTCCTGCATGGGTGAAAACCATAACCAAGAGTAATTTTTTTTTTTGGGGGGGGGAATGGGTAGAAAAACAAAACCAAAAATGTTTTTAGAAAAGGAAAATTTGGAGTGGGAAAAAACTCTGGTGGGTAATTGGGGTTTGACTAGATTTTGGACACTTTCTGAGAGACATGGAAGAAGAAAATGAGATTTTTCAGAATCCGGGTGAAAGAATGAGAAATTTTTTAAAAGAGGGACAAGGAAGCAGGAATAAGAAATGAACACTATGGAAAAATTTGAAGGATATTGGGTGAGAATCAAAGAATCTATGGAAAACCCTAAAAATAGAAAAATGTGGGATTTCAGGCTTCGAGAAGTGGAATTTAGGATAGGGTCCTCATAAAATGAAATATGAAAAATGGAATGAAGGGGGTTCTAGTCAATTTTAAGGGAAACATAGCTAAAACAAAGAAGATATGGTGAAAAATAGAAATTTATTTATTTATTTTAGTTTGGTGGAATGGATCTGTGGTGGATCTAGCCAGATGCAAGTTGTGATTCAAGATATGGACCCCATGTATGTGTGAATTCCTAAGGGTTTAGTGGATTCACTCAATCACCAATTTTGTCTAACATCTTGGATATTGGGGTAGTACCCCTCATCCATGACTCAGGTAAAAATAATAACTTCTTTTCCACAAACAACGACTATTATTTTACCTCATGGGTGGGAAATAAACAATCAGGTAGAGGTCATTTCCCTTTTCGCTAAGCATGTCCTCTCAATGGCTAGCTACTTCAGGGTTCCTTTTGTGCCCCTCACAATGATTTTTAGGGATATTCCCAAGTAATTCTCACGGTTAAGCAGGTATGGGGTATTCCCTGATTTGAACTTGTAATTGAAATGAACAATATAGATGCAAAGAAGAAGAACTATTGCTTTATTCACAATGTCGAGAAGCACTGCAAAAGAAAAAAAAAATTGGTAGAAATTCCACCCACCGAGCCCAAGAAACTTCTCTGATATCATATGTGGGAAATCTCATGCAATAATGAATGAAAATGCATGATACAACATAAATAACAAAGCAGAGAAGGAATTTTATTAATCGTAGGCCACTTCGAGGGGGAAACGTCCTTTGAGCAAGATCAATACAAACAACTCATGGATTCCTTCATTGGCCTCAACACGAACTTATACACTAAGTTTAATCTAAACAATTATTACTCCCCATGAATGTGGGATAATACAATATACTCACGGGACGACTTACAAAGCATATACGTCCAACAAAAATATACTAACGAAGTAAAGAGAAGGGTTGACATAGGTTCCTAACAAATTATAATAGACACATTTGTTGGAGTTCTAGATAATATATATGCAGCTTTGTTATGAATACATTTCTTATATTAATAACCAAATGAAATTGTTGTAGAAAACCCATTCACCTAAAATGCCTTGATTGTTGTAGCTTAGTTTGCGATTGTAGATATTGTAGTGGTTGATAATCAATATGTATGATTGTTTCTTTACCCATTAGGTAGCGTTTCCACTTTGTACTAATGCATACAACTATTTGTCATAGGTTGAATAGTTTATTATTGTCTTAGAAAAAGTTTCAGAATGATAGCATATTGGTTTCTTATGTTGCATTAAGACTCCCCCCATTGCATAAACACTAGCATAAGTTTCTATCTCAAGTGGTTGTTGTATATCCGACAGTGCAAGTACCAGAGTTGTGTTGATATTTTCTTTCAGTGTGTCGAAGGATTTTTGTTCCTTGACTTCCCTCTAAAACAATTTTTCCACGCTTGTCAAAGCATGTAAAGGGGAGGCTATGAAGGAGAAGTTCGCAATGAAATTCCTCCAATATTGGGTTTCTCCCAAAAATCTTCTTACATATGCATTATTTGGCCTAGGCCTGTTTACAATGACTTTGAATTTAGAGGGATCAATATTTGGTTCACCATCCCCTATAATGTAACCTATATAGACTAAATATGTCTTTCCAAATTCACATTTGGACATCTTTAAGTACAATTTTTCCCTTACAAGTAGATCCGAGACCTATTTTACATGCTTGAACTGCTCTTCCCAAGTTCGAATGAAAATAAAAATATCATCTAAGTAGACTATGACAAAGTCATCAATGAAGGGCCTAAATGCATCATTCATCACCCTCATAAATGTTGCAGGTGCATTACAAATCCCAAAGGGCTATCGATTCATACAATCCCTATTTAGTTTTGAAAGCAGTCTTTCAAATATCATTGTCATGAATATAGATTTGATGATAGCCACTTCGTAAGTCTAACTTAGTGAAAAATATTTCATACTTAAGCTGATCTAAAATATCATCAATTCGAGGAAGAGGATACCTGTTCTTTATTGTGATTCTGTTCAGTGACCTATAATCAACACACATATGCCTCCATGTGCCATCTTTCTTTGGCACCAAAACAATTGGTGAGCCACATGGGGAGTAAATTGGCCAAATGTCCCCTCTCTCAAGCAATTCCTGAACCTATTTCTTGATCTCTCCATTCTCAATAATGGAAGGCCTGTACATACCAATACTAGGAAGAGGTGCATCCCGCTGTAAATAAATTTCATGTTTATTTTCTCTTTCAAGAGGTAACCCTTTAGGTTCTTGAAACACAATATCATAATTAGATACCACTTGAATCAAGTCCTTTTTAAGTTTTGGACCAAAACATTTAAAACATTTAGTTTTTTCAACATCTTTTGATTTAACTATCATAAGAACAAAGTTCTTACTTTCATTTACCAACATATTCATTTGATTTGCAGAAACTAAAGAAACAGTAGTTTCCACTCGATGTGCATGAACACTATATTCAATACCATTCTTAGTGAGTTGATACCTGTTATCTTCCCTATAAAAGATATCCTTCCTATCATACAGATATGGGTTACCCAACACAATACCACATATATCCAATGTGACTATATCTAGATCTACTTCATTAACAAATCTAGAAGTGATGGCAAACCTAAGTCTACATTGCTTTGTAACTTGTAAATGTGCATTATCACATATCCATCCAAGTGGATATGGTTTAGGGTGTAACTTAGTTTCTAGATGTAAATTTTTAACTATTTATTTTGAAATGAGGTTTGTTTTACTCTAATATGAAATAACTCACTCCTCTTTCTTTCATCAATGACATGTTCATTATTTAAAACATAACAATAACAAATTTTACCTTGAATGCTTGTAGCAACCACCTTAGTTTCATCCCCAGAATATGATCCCAAATCATGTTGGATTGTTGTTGCAATAGTCTTTTTTGTCTTCTTTATATCGAAACTTCTCAGGCTTAAGCTCTATATGATTTTTCCAACAATTGGAAGAATCATGATCTTTTTTCTAACAATGAGTACATGTCACATTTTTCTCCCTCTTTCTTCATAGTAGCTATGTGTTTACCTTTTCCCTTACCTTTAAACTTGTTTCCATTTGGTTAGAAAGGTTTTGTGGAAACATTCTCTTTGGTAATCTTTCCCTTAGTCTCTATATGAGTTGCTTGAACACATACCTCATCAATGTTATCCGGATTAAAAATTAATATCATATGATGTAAATAACTATGCAATACTCCTATATACTTGAGAAGATTTTTTTGGGTGTAGAGAGGTATACCAAGTACCAGTTCTCTTTTCCTAAATTCTTGTGTGTAATCTTGCACACTTTGTCCCTTACCTTGCCTCAGATTCTGGAAGTCCATCATAGCTTGCTACATGTACCCTAATGGATAAAACTATTTTTAATGCTCATGTGAACTCATACTGAGATGAGATAATTTTAACTTTTGTGTCAAGATCGTCTTGAGATCTTCTCTTCCACCAGATGAGAGCAGTCCCTCCAAGTCAGAGAGAATCCAACTTAATTTTAATGTTTTCTTAAGTAAAATTTTGAATCCTACAATAAACTTCAATTTGATGGATCCAATTGTCCAATTTCTCAGCATTAAGTTCTCCATTATATATAGGTAATTCAAAATTAATATGTAGATTTAATTAAGGCACATTAAAGTCAATTTTTGATTTTTTCTTTTCAAATGGAGAATGTAAAAAACCAACAAGATAAGATAGAGAAGATGATGGATTCTTAGGAGGTTCTTCACCACCTCCTTTTTTTTTACCTTCCACATGACATGGCCCCCTTATTCCCTTTCTTCCGATCTTAATAGAGATCCTCTACCATTGTTTTCATTCTCATGAAATATTTAAGAAATTCCACTTTAGAGAGGATAGAAGAAGTTGCTTCTTCTCCTTTTGGTGAATTCATTTTCCCTATTCTTGAAACAATTTATGGATCAAATTATTCAAGTTCTCCTTCACCAAGTTGTAGCTTGGATCTTGTTAACATTCACAAACTCACAATGCAATTGTTAAGCTGCTCTGATACAAAACTTGATATGAAATTTCAGGATATTTTTTAACCATTAAAAATTGCAAGTGAAATTTGTATGTTAAAACTCATAAACATGATCAAAACTAAAATTTAAATTATTAAACAAACACATAAGAAAATAAACAGTATGAAAATAATGAATTTGAAAGACATGAACTGATAACGGATTTCACCCCTCCTGGGCTACATATCCGAGCCACTTCCAGTGAGAAGGCCGATCTTATTAAGTCTTCCATGCTTACATATCTGGATTTATGGAACCAATTCTGTTATCATCCAGTCACCAGTAAAAATAGACAGCACCATTGCAATCCTCTCAAAATTTTGAGAAAAATGAGTATAAACTAGATCAAGTTTTCCTAAGGCTTCCTCTGGCACGCAATCGAGAAAACTCTGAGCTGCAATTGTACAGAATTGTACGGATTCCACCTCAGGATCCATGCGCATTAAAGGGATGTACCCTTATTTGGAATATGTGTCATATGTTGCATTGGGTTTTGTGCTAAACTATGGTCTCGTACTGGTGTTTTTCATGGAATCTTGGGTCAATTTTATAATGTTTTTTTATACCAAAAAGGTCGCATTTTTGAAGCTACGCGACCCTTTTTTTAAACCAAAATCCAATTTAAATATTTACAAATATTCCCACATATTAGCTAATGGTATGGACATGGGCTAGTGGTAACACATTGCATTATATTAGTGGAGGTCATGGGATCCATCCCCATCGACCCCGCGTTACTCGTTGGTGCGTATTAATTGGTTATGTTGTGCGGTGTTGGATCTGCTGTATTGGATCATCATTAGTTGGCTTGTCTTCATGGTATTGGATTGTCATTTGTATTGAAACTGTGTTATAATTACAACGTGGCTTTCCATGTAACCTTCTACTGATGTCCTCTATGATGGCCATAGGGTTGAGGTCCTATCCCTCGATCCCCCCCCATTTTCCTAAACAAAATTGCAAGTAACTTCATATAGAGGTGGAGTACTATAGTAGACAAGGAACATCAGCGAGAAGCTTGGCTAGAGGAAATAAGTTAATATTTTGGGTGGAATTGGTGTTCATGGGTTCGATTCCCATGCACTCAACAATGTTTTGATAACCATTACCTTGTACATTTTTTCCAATTACCCATTTTTTTTTGTCATTTTTCCAAAACTTCAAAGATTGATAACTTCGGAATCCATAGGATGTTTCGCACGAAAGGAGCATTGAAAGAAATATATTGATGAGATATTTAGCCCTGTAAGATTTATTTTACTATTTGAATGCTTATATTTTGATCAATCTTTGAAGATCCTCTTCTTCTGAACATATTTGATGTGATCTTTCTCAATCACTCTACTAGTCATGATCCGTATTTCCATGAAACTTACTTTCACTGACCGTGACATGTATGAATCCACATACTCTTGTACCAAGTAGGTAACACAACACATGCTTTGTTGTACATGTCCATGTACTGAATGTAAATCATATAACTGATCTTGACACCTGTATAGATATATAAACATCTATGATAGCCTACAAATCTGAACAAGATTCATTTTTATCTTATGTGTGTTGTCATGGATTTACAATCCATTGTTATTGAATCCTTTTTAAGAACTCTTTTGAAAAAATTTCCTCAACAACAAAAAAATATTATCCAATGAATGTTACATCTCTAAACTTAAGAATCATCCAATATTCTTGCATATAGATTCATTTTGAATATGAGTACCATACATGGTTTCTACATAATAGGAGGTTAATTTAACTAGTTCCACTGGGTTTTCCAGGAGCTATAAAATCTATCTTCTCCCTCTCAATATCTAGGATGTGAGAATCATAAATTTGAGTCCTCCATCACAGAGACTCATACTCCTCTATATATAACACATATATGGATATAATTAAGATAAATACATTGGATTTAAGAGTCTTTACATTTCTCCAAATAGAATTAGGGGTTCTATTATGATTTCTTCCTAATAAATATATGAACCTCCTGATCTACTCTCTTTCAAGATCAACCATACTAATGATTCCATGTAATTATCTTCTTGTAGGTCAGGGAATATGTTTTCACCTACAAGAAAAAATATTCAGATGATTAATAAGATTGCATAACCAAGAAATGTAATCACATGAAAACTTTCAACATACTGATAATGGTTCACACAGTTATGTACATAGACTAAATCAATGTTTTGGCATAACCCCATTCATATCTATTTGATGTTTTTCAATCCTATATCAGTCCTATATCAGTTAAAAAATAAATATTTATAAAGAAAATATTCATCCCCATATTCATATCTCATGAAGCAAGCATGAAGCCCTCTATATGATATATTAAGATCGGTCATGCAGTCCTATATTCACAACTCATGAATCAAGCATGCATCCCTCTATATCATGTCTTATGAAGGAATTTTTTAGATTTGTTCAATCCTATATAACTATATATCAGTCTGAAATAATTATTATATAAGTCCTATATCATATCACATAATATTAACTCATGAGATCGACAATATGCTAATAAAAGACAAACAATAATGTATATGCTCAACATTATTCGAAATTCTAGGGATACAGATCACTACATTTTAGTCAAGTTTTTTTTTTTTGACTAGGGGAATCAACAAATAGAGATGGGATGGTACTTGCATGACATGGGGTCTAGGGATCCATTCCCGCTACCATTATACCCCTAGTCTCCCACAACAGCTCACGGGCCATGAGACATAGGTAAACCCAGGTGGGATTTGATCTCGTGACCTCCTTTACAACAAGTGACTTCATATCAATCGATGCCAGTGATCCACAACCGTGCGGGATAACCAATCATGAAACATATTAAAAAATATTTAGATGTGATTTATAAAAACATATAAAAATATAAAATATAAAGTACCTATATTTATTGATTTGTGTGGGCTCTCTCTTGATCTCTGCACCCTTGTGGAGAATACCAGAGTCCTTGTTTATTCAGTTGAATGGAAGAGATTCTTTGTAGTTAAAGGATTTCTCCCTTTCTTCATTCTTCTTGTGAGGACAAGATTCTCCTCTTTAGTGTACACAACCTTGCTTTGGATGCACCCATATTCTTGACTCGAGGCCTTCTTCTTGAAAATATTGGTGACTGTATCAAAACACTCCCTTATGGTCTTCAATGGAATGATCATGGACATGAGATTCTGCTTAACCAAATCAAAGATGATATGCTTCAAATTTTCTTGATTATTATTAAAGTTTATTTTTTTTTCATTGGTGGTAGGATCCTCTACCACAATGGTCATGATTGAATCAAGATCATGCTCTTCAAGAATATTCAACACCCTCTCTTTCCATGTTTTGACGTTTGATATGCCTTGAAGTTGGTCTTTCGGTCGAACGAAGATTGATGGCATGGCTGCAATTTATTTCTCAACACTTCAAGATCTATGTAGGATTATATTTCTATGCAAAACTAATCTCTTTCACGCCCTATGATCTGATACCATGTTGATGTTTTGAGAAAAATCTAAGCTCCTTAAACTTTAAAATTTTTATCAAACAATTTCAACACTTATGGAACTTTATATCAGCAATTTTTTTTTATATCATCAACATAATAATATTTATATTATCCACCTATGAATGTTATATATCATCAATATATGAATCTCAGGACTAAATAAACCACATAAAACAATCAACCATAAGAAAATATATACCGTTGGTAAAACCTCCAAACAAGGACGATAAAAAACCCAACGATTATTTGAGTATCATACATATATTTGTAGAGAATGGTTTGCAACACATAATCAGATTTCCCCATAAGAGATGTCACCGTAATGGTAGAGAAGAGAAATCCAATGTAAACTTTCAAAAACAACCATATGCAATTGTTTTGAAATTTCCATATGCCTAGAATATTAATATCAATAAAAAACCCTAGAACGCAGAAGGTAGTGCATGTTATAGCCTAAAATGACACATATCTGCTTGTGACCACTTTTTGATGTTTTCGTCGCATGTCGACACTTCCATGATGACATTTCATGAAAGTCACTAAAAAAACAACTATATTGGAGGAGACATATCGATACTTTTGTAACTCCATTTGCCCTCTTCTCTAGAACTTTTGAAAGGTATCTGAGTAAGGAAAAACATTTTAGAAGAAACAAAATCCTGAAAATGCATGGAAGTACCCTAAAAATGAGCTCTATTGACCTAACCACAACTTTCCTTATGGGAACCCACAGTTATACCTTTGCATTCACGAATCTGATCCACTGGACCCATGATTTTCACCTGAAGTGGCAAAAAAAAATTAAATTATATTAATTCTTGAAATTAGGGTCAGTTTGGGTGGTTTTGGAACTGATTTGGAATTTGTAACTGATCACTATTTGACCCCTACTCTTTAAGAAAGTATATAAGAGAGGAAGAGAGGTCTATGGATAGGAATGGAACCTTTGTATTGTTATGTTGGAGGAATTGAGACTCTCATCCACCATACATTTTCCATAGATGTCATCTCCTTGTGTTGTGGAGCTTGGAGGTTGAGTTCCTTGGAGAAGAGAAGCATATGAACTAGATCAAGGCTTCGTGAGGTGCCCAGAAGGAGGAGAAGGCGAACTTTGTACTTATTCCACTTGATTAATAAATATGTGGTTCCTTGTTCTTCTCAAATCATCATTCAATGTATGATTGAATATTTTTTATGATTATATGATGATTTTTATTATATTAGGGTTTCATGTTTTACCGAACATAATCTCCTTTCATATAGTCTATTTGGTTTGAGGAAGGTTAATTTTGTTTCGCAGGTCTCATGGAGTAGGAGGAGTGAGAGGAAGGTCTAGAGAAAGCTTGGACCAGCCTTCAGCGATCAGGTATGGAACCTACTTATATATTAATCTTTCTTATATTTTCTTGTTGAACATTGTACATCTATCTTTCAACCCTAGTATGTTGATGGCCTCTTAACCCCCCGCCATATGATCACTTTCCTCTACAACAGAAATGGCGACTCCACTGGGGAGATACTTATCTATTTGAGTTTTCTTTGAATTATTTCCAATGTTTTTTAAGGTTTCATGTCCTTCTTACCATTTAGGAGCAACCTTTGAGTTTGATAGAATACCCCCCTACCGTTTTAGGTCAATTTGGACCCCTTTTGAGCTTTCTGCCACTCATTTGCAGGTCTTAGACTAAAAAATTGAGACTTTAGGATGCATTAGAGACCATGTATACTAAAAACCTATGATTCATTCATGACCTTGCCTTAGGGAAACTCGTGAATTCCCCTGAAAGTGTGTTTTTTCATCATGTTTTGAGTTTTTTGGCTTTTTGAGGGTTGTTTGAGGGGTATTCAAGGGTCCTCTACATGTGCATGAATCCAAGGAGTTAGTATCATATATTTTGAGTGCTCTTTATCTATTTTATAAGTATATTTCAAGTCTTTGAATTTTTTTTGATGCTTCCCAGAAGACAATTGCTACCGCCAGAAAATAGTACTTTTGGCCAGGAATGAAAAAGGACATGGATGAATACATTTCAAGGTGCATGAAATGTCAGCAGGTAAAGGTTGAGCATCAACATCCCACAGGTTTGTTGCAGCATTTTCCAATTCCAAAATGGAAATGGGAAGTTATTTCCATGGATTTTATTACAGGATTTCCAATGACTTGGAGACAACATGATTCCATCATGGTTGTGGTGGATAAGCTGACTAAGGAAGCACATTTCATACCGGTGAAGTCTACGCACAAGACTGATGAAATTGCAAAGATCTTCATGAAGGATATTTTCAAATTGCATGGATTGCCTAAGGAAATAGTCTATGATAGAGATGTCAAGTTCACTTCCAATTTTTGGAAGGGGTTGTTTGCAGGTTTGGGTACAAAGCTAAAATTCAGCACTACCTACCATTCTCAGACAGATGGGTAGACAGAGAGACTTAATCAAGTACTCGAATATATGATGGACAAACCAACCAAGTGGGAAGATTACTTACACTTGGTAGATTTTTCTTATAACAATGGACAATAGACATCCTTGGGGATGAGTCCGTATGAAGCTTTGTATGGAAGAAGGTGTAGGAAACCATTGACTTGGGATAATCTAGTGAACAAGGTTGTGCTTGGTCCGAAATTGCTCAAGGAAATGGAGCAAGAGGTTGTAAAGATCAAGCAAAATCTGAAAGCAGCACAAGAAAGATAGAAAAGCTATGCAGATAAGCATAGGGTGAACAGGGAGTTCAGTGTTGGGGATCATGTTTACCTCAGAGTGAGGGAAATGAAGAGTTCCTTGAATCTTGGAAGTTGTGCCAAGATGTCACCAATATATTGTGGGTCGTTTGAAGTGCTTGAAAGAATAGGGCCAGTTTCATATAGACTTGCACTGCCTGCTAGCACTAGAGCTCATAATGTTTTTCATGTTTCTTTGCTTAAGAAATATGTACATGATCCTAACAATGTGATAAATTGGGATGTGATTCAGGTGGAACCCGAGGGAGAGTTCCAAATCGATCCAATGCGCATCCTCGACAGGAAGGTCACAATGCTCTGGAACTGGGCCATAGGGAAAGTAAAGGTGAAATGGGAGCACTACAGACCTGAAGAGGCTACATGGGAGCTGGAGGATGCCATGCGATTGTCACATCCATTTTTTTTCAATTCTATGGAACACTAAGGCGGTACCAGTGTAGCATTTTGTTTAAATTTTTTAAAGCGCTGAGGACAGTGCTATTGAAGGGGGAGGGGAATGTAACACCCCAATTTTGACCCCGTTGCATTCAATGTACATGATGTATATATTGTAATTAATCGTGGTGTGGAGCTAAAGGAAAAATCCCCACCATCGATTTGGTTGTGTTATGTTTAAGCGATTAGAATCATTACCGATGGTATATCGTGATATATGACACATTACAGTTTTGGCATCATGTAAATATGCAATTTAATTAAAATGAACCCCAACTAGCTATATCAATGCAACCATGATGAAAAGGGCATGATTTTCCTAAGGATAGGGAGGGGGAATTATTGAACCTTGAACCAATGGGGAAAATCCATGTGTCAACTACCCATTTAAAAATTATGTTGTTAGTTGGGGGCAATTATGGCTAGGAAGTGGTGGGTGGCAGGACTGTTAGTCCTTTCCCACATGCACACTCCACCAGCAGGCTCATTCCTTTACATGGAAGGGAAAACATCAGGGGATTCTTTCACTCTCCCACTATCCATTGTTTTTCTCATCCTCACGTACAGGATGGGGAATTGCCCATTCTCATACAGAGATGTTCTCTCTTCACCTTCTCATGCACATGATTCTTCATTGTTTTCCTCATGCAGAGAGCTGGAGAAACCGTTACTATCACCCATGATTTTCCCGTGCATGAGCCATTATGCTCGGGGCTGTGTGTATGTGTGTTTCCCTCACCGACTTGTGGTTAGGGGAATTATGTTTTCCCTTGTCCAGGCTAAGAATCAGATCTTCTTTTCCATTTTCAGACTGTGTGTCTTCCTGTTGTTTCAGTGTTAAGGATTGGGGCGGTTGCTTTCTCCACAATTTTGTTGTTGTGGTTTCACCTACGCTTTGGGCTGCTGTGGGTTATGAGTGAGTCGTTTTGGCCATGATAGGGCCAAGAACGACTCAGGGATCAACTTTCCCTGTCCAAGCTGTACATCGCTTGTTTTGCTGCGTGTATGCAGTGGTCAGTTTATGGACTGTGTTGGAGTGGGAATGGGGGCTTGGTTTGCTTGATAAACCTAGTGTGTTTGGGAGCCACATAGACAAAGCTAGAGGGATGGATTTATTCTCCATAACCCCTGGATAGCACTGGAAGGGAGGTCAGGGCCTAAGGGACTGTGTAGCAGAGAAGGGACTGATTTCCTTATGTTAGGTGTGTGTGGGTGTCCTAGGAGTCAGGCTAGTTCTGGTGCAGGTGTCCTTAGCTCTTCAATGAGCTCACCAACTTAGCATTCAGCTTTTCCCAGCTCCTTGATGGCCTGGTAAACCCAACCGTGTTGTCTTGGTTTTCTTGTTGATGGCCTGATAAACCCAACCATGTTGGCCTGGCTGATTTGTGTATCCTTGGCTATGTGTAAGCCTTCTTGTTCCTTATTTCTTGGGGAAATCATGCCCAGCTTGGGGGTGGCAGTGTTGCTGAGAGATTAAGGAGCTCTCTGGCCTATGGTTGGGTGGAACGTTGCAGTGACGTATCTGGTTGCGGGACGATTTCTTTATAAGATAAGTATTCTTGACTATTTCATCTTGCATTCATATTTAATGATAATGAATTATGATGAACATGTTGAATGCTTCAATGTATGGTTTTGCTTCCACTGTATGTTAAACAATTATGCACCTCTGCATGTTTTTACTTCCAAGCATTTTTCTTCAGTTTATAGGTATGTACATGTTCATGGGGCTAGTTTCCCGGATGGTTAGTGGTATGGTAGCGTCCTCTTCACCGGTCGGAGGGTCAGGGACGTTACATAACCTCAGTTGAAAATTTGAGAGGGAGGTTGGGTGATTCCAGCACTTGTACCCATAAAAATCATCATGAGATGTCAAGTAACTGCTCTCCAACCTTCACTGGTTAGTTCTGGGCCCTCATCATCCCAGAATCACCTTTGGAAGGAATCCTTGTGTGTCTAGTATTGATACTTAGGACATTTTATACTAGTGTGATATTTTTACTATTTGTTACTAGTTGAACTCAGTTGTTGGTTAAGTTGGAAACTATGGCTAATACCCCTATAGACACTAACCAGGAGATTCCCATGCTGGGAGATTCTTGTAATTTTCCTCTTATAAGGAATGTTGATGTCCCTTTGATGGCCACTTTGAATCTACCTGGATTCACTATAGGGCTACCGGTTCGATTTTTTTCCACTCCGACTATCCTGAATGCTTCTGATGCTTCTCAAGTAAGAGCCTTATATCAAGGGCATAAAAACATTGCATCCCCTTCACCTGTAGTGGCCTCTTCTCCTCCTTCCACCTCATGCGGTGAAATTTCTGATCTAGTAACTTGCAGTCTAAAAGGAGTAAAATAAGGAAGAACAAGAAGAAGGATCGACATAAAGGGGGAACCTATTCAACTTCTGTAGGTCAATTTGAACCCAACCACCCAATATATGGGAGTCATGTTGGGGGAACCCATCCAACCTATGCAGGTCATGTCGGATCTAATATCCCATCCTCTATAGGTCATGCTAGGGTCACCCTTTAAACCTATGTTAGTCATGTTGGACCTAACCACTCAGCCTCTGTAGGTCATGCTAGTGGAACGATTCCAACCTCTGTAAGTCATGTTGGACCTAGTCACTTAGCCTTTGCACTTCATGCTGGGGGAACCCCTCTAACCTCTATAGGTCACGTTGGAACCCAGAACTCAACCTTTGCAAGTCAAGTTTATCCTCACCACCCAGACTCTGAAAGTCATGCTTGGGGCACACACTCAACATCTGCAAGTCATGTTGGTCCTGACCACCTAGCCTCTAGAGGTCATACTGGGGGAAAAAAAATAGCTTATGATAGTCATGTTGGTCCTAACCACCCAACCTATGTAGGTCATGCTGGGGTAAAGCAGTCAACCAATTCAAGTCATGTTGACAATGTAGAGAAAACTAACCGTTAAAAAAAAATACGAAGTTCCCTTGTAGGATTTGTGAGGCAGACTACCTTACCCACCCATGCCATGCTATCGCAGAGGTTCAAAGAGTTTGGTTCCAAGTACATCCCATTACTGAACAACCTATTAAACCTTTGGTTGATCAAGTGGTTGAACCAATCTCATATTTGGTCGATCCCACTCTCCCTTTAGAGAGTGACCTTTACCAAGTGATTGAATCGATGAAATCTTTAGTCAATCCCACTCTCCCTTCAGAGAGTTATTTTCATCAAGAAATTGAGTCGATGCCTTATTCAATGAATCCCACTCTTCCTTTGGAGAGTGAATCATATGCTAGTCATATTTTCTTCACTTCCAATTCAGAACCTTCTGGACAAGGGGGAATTGACTTCGATTCAGATGAACCCCCACCAATCTCTTAGATTGATTCCTTTTATTGGGATAGCCCAGCTGAGCCGTGCCTTCCTTTTGATGCACCTTTCTAGATAAACGTTAAAGTTTGACATTACATGATTCCTCATTGTATTGTTCATGAAGGAGCCTTAGTTAGTATTTTATTTGCACGTTCTTAGCGAGGCATGGGATCTCCCAGCCTTATGTCGATTGATAGTTAGTTACTAGATTTTGATAGAAAAAATGGCACAACTTTGGGAATTCTTACTCAAACAACTATTATTTTATTGGGAATATTGTCTTAGTTTATTTCATGGTGATGGAGGACCTCTTGGACTTCAATATGCTCCTTGGGCATCATTATGTTTATTCCATGCAAGCTGTGGTGTCAATGTTATTTCGTGTGATGTACTGTAATCATAAAGAAGACATTGTCACTATCGATTAGTTGGATTTTCTTGATCCCTCTCTTGACCCAACTAGAGACCAATTCTTTCCTTTATTAACTCCCAGTGTCTCGATAGACACTACCCCGCCATGGGTGAGCTATGTGGTGTCATATCCCTTGAGTTCAATTTCTACTGAGAAGAAGCATCTATGTTCATGTTTACCTTCTTGGGACTTGGTCACGACAATTGTCCAGGTGATTCATATTATACAGACTGTGGAGCCTTCTCTCCACTCTATTGATCCATTTAATGTCTATATATGTGTCCTATTTGGGATGATTTACTTACTTTTGATGAAGTATTCATAGAGTATTTGATACAGTATGACCTTCTTATGGATGTTGCTTCAGTTGTGACTAATTTTAACCATGATTTTCTTAGTAAGCCTGATATTTCCTCTTATGTTGATCTTGTTGAGTCTTTGGAATCTTCCTTTGAACAACAAGTTAGTGATCCCGATGAGTTTGATTTTTCTTATGGATTTTTCAACTCCTGTGATACCGAGTTTGTTCTTGCAGAATCTATCTTCCTAGTTGATTTTTTATTTTCTTCTGAGGTTGATCTTATTGATCATAAATCCCCGATCATTGGTATTATAGAGTCTTATTTGGTCGATTTTTCCTTGACTACACATTTTGTGGAAAACAACAAAACTACACGTGTTTATGCCAAAGTGACCTGCATTGGATGTTTTCTTCTGAATATGATCCTGATATTGTTTTTTATTGGATATAGGATTTGTAGTTGGATCCACAAATTTTTACTAGCCTCACCTTATTGTTCAAGATGTAACTGCATTTGCATGTACCCTGCTCATGCTTATGAACTCGATGCCATCTTCCACGCTCTTAGCTTGTTGTATAATCCCTCATCTCTACTCTCATCATCGTTCAACCTTGTACCATTTTGAATTTGCAACTTGACACCTTTTTACTTGAGGAGACTTTCCCCAAGCATCTTTATCTTGCTCATGTTCCTTGCATTATGCTTAGGTCCGTTCCTTGCGCTTGGAACTAGTTTTGGCTGCCTCTGACACTCGTCGCCTCACATTTAGGTCATTCTTTTGTCTCTCCTTTGAGATCGTTAAGAACAGTAAGGAGGCTGAGAGTTGACATGTCTAGACTCATTAAAAATTTACGAGAAAGATGTGGAGTTATGTTTAATCCATGGTTTGACTCCTTAAAATTGACTAGATAACCAAGTTACTTGTTCTTTCATACTCGTTAAAGTAATTGAATGATCATACACATCGGTGGTAGTTTATATATTTTTCGGACCATGTGGATTACTTACGAAAAATGAATACTCCATTGTCTTCGAAATCTAGAAGAGTATCTCCAGGCATAGGTTTATCTCTTTTCTGGACCTGGAGGACTAAACTTATGGAAAAGGAACCTGTTCAAGCTTAGTTTTCTCTTTTTCATGCTTTGGACCTAAACATGAAAAATATTTCGAGCATTCTGTATGTCATTGTCATGCTCGTTAAAACCTTAGAACAAAACATCGATTTTATTGTTATCAGTCCCATTCTTGTAAATAAATGGAACTTTTCGAGTGATCTTCCTTCCCTTCACACTCGTTAAAATTAAAGTGTTTCTACTTGCTTTTGAAGGAGCGTCGGTATGGTGATGGTTTACCTCTTTTCCGGACCTTGCCGAATAACTACAAAAAAGACATAACTTAGTTTGCCTAAACTAAGAGAGTTCTCCTTTGGATTGTTTTATACTTTTTAGACTCAGAAGACTAACTTTGTGAAAAAGAACCGCCCTAGAGTATTCTTTTAGAGTTTTCATACTTTCAAAAATATGAAAACACTGTCGAGCATCCACTAATTTGGGCTCATAAAATCCACAAATTAGTGCTTTATCAAGCATTCTTCTATCTATTCTTTGATCTTTCCAATAATGAAGAAGGTCCTGAGTTTTCTTTCTTGGACTTGTTAAACCTTTACAAGAAATAAGGGAAAGGGAAGTTCATTCACATTTTTTTTACATCATGGAAACAAGTCTTGTCTCCTTGAACAAAGCACTAGTTTTGAATCTATCAAGAGTTGGGTCCTAGTTTTTGTCCTTATCCCAATTCAGATTTTTTACTCCTCCATTTTGCTCCTTTTCCAATTATATGGGGAATCTGTCAATGTATCCTACATTACATATTTGTGTCGTTGGTACTTTTGTGTCAAAAGCTTCCTAAGTCACTTTTGTGTCATGCACATTGTTCAAGGACAAATATTTGTCAGCCATTCTATAGTTTCCTTGACCTTTTATGTCGGTCATTCCCTGTTATCAGTTCATTACATCATGTCTTTGTTATACCAAAATCTCGTCACCCTCATGTTATGAGATAGGTGTTCCCTTGTCTGCTTCAATCCTTCAAATTTTTCCCTAGAGAGGTGAAGGTTCAAATTATCCCCTTGCAAATTTTCCATGTGTTAAGCTGGTAACACTACTCTTCCATTGACAAGAATAGTTACCCAAGATAGTACCGCTCCTAATACATGAGCAAGAATTGGTGCCATCACTCCTTCCCTCACTCCAAGAAGCGTTACCCCATTAACACTGCTTATTTTCTTCATTGGAGGAGCGGTGCTTCAGGTTTCAAGGCAAAAAATGAAGCTTCAAGAGGATTATCGAAGCTGACCTCCATGGAGTCTCGTCCCTATGGTTTAGGAACCAGCTGGAGCTTGAGATCCTCCCTTTTTGGATCTAATATCCACCTCACCCATGAGATCCTCAACCATACCTATCCTCCCATTCCTTTAAATATTGGCTCACCCCCCATGGGAAAGAGGAGGAAGAATTGTGTTGCATACCCAAACTCTGTCAAAATCATTCTTGAGTCTTTGGAGGCAAGGTGAAGTTAGAGGCAAGGAGCCATTGGAAGGAACTTTCAACACCAAGGCATGAAGGTTGTAGTCTTTCCAATCATTTCTTAATAAAAAATGTATTTTCTTTCCCATATTTACTATTTCATTTGTATATATTGCTTGATTCCTTGGTCACAAGCATAGATCTAGTTGATTATATTATATGTTGTTATGTTTCTCTTGTTGTTTTCCATCTTTTACAGGTTCTTCTGTGAGGATAGAAAGGATAACCTTTGAGAGAAGTATCATGGAATTTCATTCAACTGATTAACCAGATATAGGGGAAGTTTAACATTTGGTGTTTGTGTTTTGTTCTAGACTTGAACCATTCATATCTAGGGAACCAACTCTTATCCACAGGAAGTGAGTATTTCTAGCTAACAGTCTTCGACGGTCCCTTTAGTCAAACTTTGTACCATATATTGATCCAATCAGTCTTTAAATTACCTCGTGTTGGATGACAGAGAATTCCTTATTTCCTTTCTTCCAATGGATCCCTTCGTATCGACATCAACACATATTTATTTGGGAATAAGATTAGAGTTTATGATAGTACCTTAGGGATTGCAGTCACCAATTGAAATTTCCCTCACTATTAGGTAGTGGGAATACCTTAATGTCTCCTAGTTGATGGATTTTTCAGGTGTTTGAATTCAATACCTTGTACTCACACTTGTTAGAATGCAGTAAGTACCTTGGGGACCATTTTCATTAATGGTGGTTTCCCTTGTGTTTGTTAATGTTCCTTATCAATGATCGACAATTAAATGGTTTCCTCCATGTTCAAATTCAGTTCCTTTATTTGTATGGTTATGATTCGTACCTTTGGGCGGTTTGGATTGAAGACCTTGGGCCGATAGTAGCATTGTCATCTTTTGTTATTTCCCGAGTTGCAAAAGACCTTGTCACACTTTATATGACATTTACTAAGACATAGGTCCACCTTGTATTCTTGTGGACATGATCGATTATCAAGCATGGATCTACCTTTTTCACTTGTGGCCATGAATCCTTTAGATTTGATATGGCACCTTTTTACATATTGTGCGAACATGATAGCTACATCAGTTATACACGTGTCAGATCAGCCTGTATGTTTATGGAATTTATTTGTATATGGACATGTATGTCCCAGAGATTAGTTTTGTTTGACATTTATCTCTCTTTTAGGTACCTTCGTTCGATCTTATGATCTTGGATTCTCCATCTCTTCGACTCCATACTTAGTTGTTTCCTTTATAATGTCTTTTTTCTATCGTTGTCTCCTCTAACCTCATACATTAGGGTGCATCTGTTATAGCCTAAAATGACACATCTCTTCATGTGACCACTTTCCCATGTTTTTCGTTGCATGTCGACACTTCCATGACAACATTTCATGAAAGTCACTAAAACAAAACTGATATTGTAGGATGCATATATAGACTTATGTAACTCTACTTGGACTATTCTCTAGAATTTTTGAAAGGTATTTTAGTAAGGAAAAACTTTCCAGAAGACACCAAATCCTGAAAATGTATGGAAGTACCCTAAAAATGATATTTTTTGACCTAACTGCGACTTTATTAAGGGAAACGACGGTTATACCTTTGAATTCATAACTATGCTTCACGAGACCCATGATTTTCACCTAAAGTGGCAAAGAAAATATTAAATTATCTTAATTATTGAAATGAGGGTCAGTTTGGGTGGGTTTGGAACTGCTTTGGAAGTTGTAACTGATCCCTATTCAACCCCTACTATTCAAGAAAGTATATAAGAGAGGGAGAGAGGTCCATGGAGAGGAATGGAACCTTTACATTGTTATGCTGGAGGAATTGGAACTCTCATTCCCCATACCTTTTAGCTAGATTTCATCTCCTTGTGTTGTAGAGCTTGGAGGATGAGTTCCTTGGAAAAGAGAAGCATATGAACAATGTCAAGGTTTTGTGAGGGGCCTAGAAAGAGGAGAAGGTGAACTATGTACTTCTTCCACTTGATTAATAAAGATCTGATGTACTTTTTCTTCCTAAACAATTGTTCAATGTATGATTGAATCTTTGCTATGATTATACGATGATTTTTATTAGATTAGGGTTTCATCTTTTACTAAACATAATCTCCTTTTATATAGTCTATTTTTTTTAAGGAAGGTTAATCTTCTTTCACATGTCTCTTGGAGAAGGAGAATCAAGAGGAAGGGATAGAGAAATCTTGTACCAACTTCAGTGATTAGGTGTGGACCCTACTTATCTATGAATCTTTCTTATATTTGCTTGTTGAACATTGTAAATATATATTTCAACCCTAGTATGTTGATGGCATCTTAACCCCCAACCATATGGACACTTTCCTCTACAACAATGCATATGATGCTTAATAAACACATTGAGAGCACCACATAGTGCATTCACAAACAAGAGCTAACTAGAACTCTCTCCATGAAAACATTAGTGTCCTTCCTTTCTGCAATTATCTTTAACTGAATGTTCACTTTCTTGAACTGACTTGAACTGAATGTTAACTGACTTAAAATAAATGTTAAGTTACTTGAACTGAATGATAACTTACTTGAATTGAATGTTAACTAACTTGGACTGAATGTTAACTTACTTGAACTGAATGCTAACTGAGCTGAACTGAATGTTAACTTACTTGAAATGAAGGAAAACTAACTTGAACTGAATGTTAACTAACTTGAACTAAATAACAACTGACTTGAAATCTCTTTAACTGAGTGCTAAGCACTTAGTTAACATGATAACTAAGTGTCATGAGTGCTTCACTCTTAGTGCCATCCATGAAAATTTTCTATTCTTAACTCTTGCATGGATCTCTTTAGTTTACTGATGCATGTTGATTGATGAATACTAAGCTCTTCTTGACTTAACTGATTACATTCATTAATATGTCAGCTAATTCTTTGATTGGTGCATTGATTGAGGCATTCATATTTTATTGAATATTTATAAACTGAGTCCACTTAGACATTTGCATGGGAAATTCAAATTCTCTTTCTATATGCTTATATAATTATTATTAAATAATTAATGCATGGTCAATATGTGTATTAATTAGTTATCCATCTTATCATATCATACTCGAAAGAATTATTCCATACTGATGATCATATATATTACCCCAGTTCATATATTTATATTCTAAATTAATTCACTCTAGGGGTATCTAATACCTAAAGGATACTTATATCACCTAGTGACCATGGTTAGAAAAATCTAACATAGTATAACCACATGACTTGATACAACATAAGTCTCTAGTCTTGATACAACACAAGACCATCTCTAGTTAAGGAGATCCATCTCATAGGGTACCTTCTATGATAATCATTGAATTCATATCACTCGGAAGTCTAGTCTTGATATTAATCACAAGACTCATCTTGATATTACTCACAATATTTACAATACAATATCACCACCTCAATCATATGATGATACATAGGACTTGATATGACTCACAAGTCTGACTTGATATTACTCACATGTTCAAAGAATGACTCATGATGGTGTAGAAAGAACATAAACCATAGTTGATCCCAATCTAAAAAAACACCCAAAGGTTCTATTTTTGTGAACTACACTCCTAACACAATCTGAATATGTAAATTCCACTAGTTTCACTCCATCACCTAAGGTATATCTCAATCTATACTGAACTGTACTAGGAAGATATATCAGCACATGCTTAGCTTTTACCCAATGTACTTGTATCTACTCTACCATGTGCTGGGTCAATGTTTTCACTACATAACAAATATATAGCATGGTATTTGTTAGCCGGAAATACGCACCTCTTGTGGACAAGAGATGTTTCCCTAGATCTGAATAGTACAGGTCTAGAACAAAACACAAACCCAAATGTTAAACTTCCCCTAGATCTAGTTAATTACTTGAATATAATTCCAAAATGCTTCTCTTGAATGTTGTCCTCACTATACTTGAAGCTTTCTCCTCTGCTACTACATAAGAACATGTAAAAGATTAAAGACAACAAGAAAAATATGATAGCATACAAGATAATAAACTAGAGCTATGCTCGTGACCAAGGAATAAAGAAATATATCCAAATGGTACAGTAAATATGGGAAAGAAAAGACATTTTTTATTAATAATTATTGGAGAGACTACAACCTTTATTCCTTGGTGTTGAGAGTTCCTTCCAATGGCTCCTTGCTTCTAACTTCACCTTTCCTCTAATAGCTCAAGAATTATTTTGACAGAGTTTGGGTGTTCAACACAATTATTCCTCTTCTTTCCCATGTGGGGTGAACCAATATTTATAGGGATGGGAGGATAGTTATGGTTGAGGATCTCATGGGTGAGGTGGAGAAAAGATCCAAAAATGAAGGATCTTGAGCTCCAGGTGGTCCTAAACCATAGGGATGAGGCTCCACGAAGGCAAGCTTCTAGAAGCCTCTCGAAGCTTCCTTTTTTTCCTTTAAAACTTGAACACCACACTTTTGCTGAACATAAAAATCGATGTTAAGGGGGTAATTCCATTTTAATGAAGGAAAATAGCGGTGGCACCCCTCTTTTCACATGTAAAAGGAGTGTTACCAGCTCAAAAAAAGGAGAAATTAAAAGGGAATAATTTCTTCCTTTCATTTCTCTAGGATAAAATCAGAGGGATTGAAGCAGACAAGGGGATACCTATATCATAACATGATGGTGACTAGATTTAGGTGTAACATAATTCCCCCCAAAGTATGATGGATAGAGAAAAAAAATAGGCATAATACTTTAATAGAAGAAGGTGTAGTCTTGAGGCAAAGGTCCAATGGTTAAAACTTCTCAAAGATCAAAAAATTTTTGGAACACCTTTTACCTTTTGATACATGTCCCAAATTACTCACAACATGGCTGCTAATGAATACAACATAGATCCATGTGAGATACAAAAATTCATGGCTACTAAAATACAACTGAGATCCATGCAAAGAAGACTCAAATTTGGACATAGCTACTAGACATACAATGTAGATATATGTCATATAGATGCTAATATGAGCACAACCACAAACATACAATGTGGATCCATGCTAGGACTCATACAAAATACTCCACCACAATCGAGGGAAAGCAATGAGTGCTTAACAGATACCCATGGTCTTCGTCTCGTCTTCCACAAAGTACGATTCTATCCATGTGATTACAATGGCTTGACGTCAAACATGGTAGAAATAACTCGATTACCGGGCAATGATGACAACCATTAACAAGTGCAACAGAAATCACCATTGATGTCAATGATTCCCAAGGTACCCTAGTAAAATATCCTAAGTGTGAATAGATGATTTGATGTCAAACACTCAGTTGAATATTTTGATCAAAGGTCAATGATGTGAACCTATGTCAAAAGTGAGAGAATCTGTCATTAATGCATACATATCTCAAGGTACTATCTTGTTTCTAAGACTAATTCCTGGCTGATGATTTTAAGTGGACAACAATAGGCTCGTCAAAGGAGGGCCATGATGAATCCCACATCTACGACATGGAACTTGAAAAAAAGTTATGGAATTTTGATTATGATGTAACCATAGGAATGACTCAAAAGTAACTGACACAATTTTTTTTTTGACTGCAGGTGTAAACTCTTAAAACAATTTCCCTTTTGAACATAAGGTGGCACGATCGAATACTTGGCATCATTGAATTGACAAGGTGGAATATAATGCGACTATGGATGATGCATTATTTTAAAGAATCAAAGGAGTGACATGACTCATGAAAGTGGATCAAATTGGAAACAAGCTAAATACCAAATTGACTGAATGAAATGCAGAGAAGTGCCATGTTCAAAGGTGACTAACAACTATCATTTATTGCAAATGAAATGTATTTCCCTTCTCTTACTTTCCCCATCATGATTGATGAGTTCCTCTTTTTTGTTTCTACGAGTTCAAAGAGGGTAAAAAACACTTGTTATAGTTTATCCTAAGATAAGTCCATTCTTAGATGTTTCATGAACCTGAGAAAGGAGGGGTTCGTTCCCAAAACAGGGTCTCTCAGTGTTTAGTTTAACAAGTCCATTGAAAGTTAACTCGGTATCATTCATGTTTAGAGAGTCTGAACAAAAATAGAAGAAGACCCCAAAGGGTCCTTTTTGTACAATTTAGTTTGTAGGGCTTGAAAAAGTACAAAATAATACCCAAGAGAACTCTTCTAGTCATGATTGGATGGAGTATTCCTTTTTCATAACTAGTCATTCCGAACCAAAAAAGAGATAAAATACCATTAGAAAGATGATCAAGTACTTTTACAAGCATAAAGAAGATAAGTTCACTCCACGATATTTTCCTATTTAAGGAGTCTGAAAAGAGATTAAAGAAAACTCCATTAATCTTTTTCATGTTTGAATCCAGAGCATAAAAAAATGATAAAGTAAACTCAAACCATTTTTCATGTTTTAACCAGAGCACGGAAAATGAAAAGTAAGCTTGACACCATCTTACTGTTTTTAATGAGCTCGAAGATCAGTTGGAAGAATAATCAAAGGGTCGTTTCATGGTTTAACGAGCTCGAAAGTAAGAAAGTCTGCTCAAAATGACTCCCATTGATGGGGTATTTTCCCAACATGATGCCCAATAGTTGGTACTTTCCCCCAGTATAGCTGTCAATTAGAAAAGATACAACATAATGTAAATAGGTTGGATTCATTTAGTCTTCCTACTCTATTCGTCATCCAACTAAAATCATGGTTACTACCAGGAAAAGGTTCACCAGAAACAGATGAAGAAAGAGGATCAAGTTATGCAGGCAGGTGAAATGAAGGTTCAAGGTTTGACACAATGGAAGAATCCATTTCATTTCTTAACGAGCTTGACATGAGAAAGGAACTTTGCTCAAAATGACTTGTTTCATTTTTACACAAGCTTGAAATAGAAAATAACTATGCTTGTTATGGACCTGTTTCATTTTTACACAAGCTTGAAACAAAAAATAACCGTGCTTAAGGACATCCATTTCATTTTTTAATGAGCTTGACATAGAATGGGAACCATGCTCACAAGCATCTGATTCATTTTTTAATGAGCTTGATGCAGAATGGGAACTATGCTCACATACATCTTTTTCATTTTTTAACGAGCTTGACACAGAATGGGAACTATGCTCACAAACCTTCTCTTAACCAACATGATATCCATAGGTTGGTAGGTTTCCCCCTTTCACATAATAAGTTAGTATCTTAATTCCAATATGATGTCCATAGGTTGGAACCATGCCCCCCATTTTACCTATGATGGGAAGAAGCTGACTATAAGAAGGGAAGGAATCACAAGAACATATAGAACATTCAGGGAAGTTTGATTATTAGGAATGATGCGATGGCTAGGTCTAACAAAGGAAAGTTGATCAATGGTCAGAATCCTCCCATCATGGGGAAAATGAATAACTCTAAAGAGTGTGGACACTATAGCCTTCATGGCATACACATAATCACATCTAAGGAGAAGATTGAAATATAAAGGACCTTGGACCACCATAACATCAATATAGATAGTTTTCCATCCTAATGTAATAGGTAGATGAGGAAATATCCCTAAAGGTGCAGTAGGTCTTCGACTAAAATCTAGTATCTAATCAATGGCTGGCACAAGTTGAGGTGAACCTAAATCTTTCCAAGCAGTTGAGGATATAATACTAACAGAATCCCCTTCGTCAACAATAGTGCAAAGCATCTTCCTAGCGGTAACTTGCAAAACTATCTAGAAAGGAACACTCGAATGAAGACGAGACTCTGTTAGGTTACCCCAGTCAAAGGAAATAATTTCATTACTTGGAGAGGATTCTGTTGAAACATACAAAATTTCCTCTTGTCGAGAATAATCCTAGCAAAGCATAAAAACTTCAATAGGTTTTAATTCATTCTCTACTGGAAGAGAAAAATAAGATGAAGATTTAGTCAAAGTGACTACTTCAGTCTTATCACTCTTGGATAAAAGAGTGGGATTGGGTGGAGATGAGGTCGAATCGAATGCTTTTAACTTCACTCTTCAAAGGAAAAGTCAGATCAACCACAAATGAATCTGGATTGACCACTTGGAATTCACTCTTGGAAGGAAGAGTGGGATCAAGCATGGATGAAACCGAATCGACCACTTAGTCAACCAGTGGTGTATCAGGGGAAAACTTATGATAACCAGTTGGAAGCCATTGACAAAGAACAATAATATATTCCAATAACTTTTAAGTTTCATCCATGAGAGGACAAAGGTAAGTAAGGTGCATTTCCTTACATAGAAAGCAAGGATTTTTGACTTTACCCTTCCGACTCTTAACCAAAGAGTCACTTGTTGAGGGGGGATCATCAGTATGATGACTAGAGGCTGATTAAATCAGTTACTGGGAAACCTCAGACCATTCCGGGAAACTTTAGACCATTCTTCTAAAACTAGGGCCAGACCATGACAAACTTTTAGAAGGTGATCACCCTTTCAAATCTTGCAAGGGAATTTGGGCTTACATGGTTTTTGGGTTTGCATATCAACACTCTCCGCACTAGGAAGAGTAATTGGTTGGAACTTGGTTTTTTTTTTTTTTCAATGCTCTTATCCACCTGACTACTAGTAATACAAATTTCAATAGGATAAGAGGAAGAAAAGTGAGAAGACACATCTGGAAAAGAAGGAGAGGGATCAACATGAGGTCAATGTTCTCGCGATGAAGGGTTAGGATCTGAAGCAATTGGTGTACATGGGATAACTGGAATGGAGAATAATGAAACAAGTAATCTGATAGTCAATCCAGGAAGGCTTAAGGTAGCCATGAAAGGAGGACCAACATCCCCATATGGAGGGTAAACAAAATACATACTTGGTAAAGGAGTCCTTTGGTTGGTAGTCCTGGAGGGAGAAGCAATAACTATGTAACAAAACTATCTCTCTCTTCTAAAAAAATATAACTGTACAGAGAACAAGCACTACTCAAACTAAAGAAGAAAGAAAAATATGTGAGAGGAGTGTATTAAAGGTCTAAAACTTCATGGGATTGTCAAACCATCACAACTTTCTATATACAACAGGGTCTGACAGTAGAGCATGACAAGGAGGATTGGGGTCGTACCCTTTCCTGAATACCCAACTACCTGGATGGTACATGCATCGTAATCTCCCCGAGTGCTCTTATTGGTGTATTGCGATGATAGGATGGCCAAATGGTTGTACTCAGATGGTCTCAGGATTCCTAAAGGTCTCTCTCGATATACGCAAGGTATGTGGTATATCCACTATGTAGTAATGTTTCTTAATGCACAACCGTTCGACATGAGCCTTCCGATATACTACCGAGTATGTGAAGTACCTTTCGATATACCTCTAGGGTATGTGAACGACCTTTCGATACACTGATTGGTACATGGAAGAAATACAAGCCCTCAAGATGCAGTGTAGGAAATCAATGACAACTCCTACATTTAAAGACGACGGAACATGTCTCTAGCCTATCACACCTTGCTACAAAATTTAACCTAATCTAGCGCTTAATTTTATCTTGAACGGTTAGGTGAATGCATGAGGTGATGAAATACAAATTTAAACCATGCAGTATGCTTGTGCAAAATTTCACTTTAACTTTTAAGGTATGCCCTACTTAAGGAAGGGAGAGAGAGGTTCAAATAATTTGAAACACAAAAAAATACCATACAAAAATAAAACAAACTTGCGTATATGGTCTGTTCCTAACTGAAACAAACAAAATATTCTTTTTGAATGAAAAATAAGTGTGATCTCTAATGAAAAGAAATAAAATATTGTTACAACTTTGATACAAAAGTGTTTAGATTTTTCAACTAAAGTGAGAATAAACTAATCGCAAAATTATACAATAACTTTCATATGGATATTCATAAGTTTTTGAAACAAGGAAAAAATATACAAAAATCATGTACAACAAATGAAGAAAAACTGAAATGAATATTTTCTTTTTCTGTTCAAAGAAGACATAAATCAGAGACCTAACAAAACCAAGTTCTATTTAAAGCTAACTATGAAGCTTTAAAGAACAACATCCATCACAATTCTTGAAAAACCATGAATTCTCATGCGACCTATGAATTCTCTTGCGATCTGTTGAGTTTTCTGTTCAAAAATAAAATGCAGAGTTCAAACAACAACTGTATCTATTTGAATCATGGATCTCAAATACTAATACAAGAATTTAAGAATCAAATACGAAATAGGTCTAAGAAGAATACATGGCACCATGAGTTGAAGGTTTTAAACAGAGCGTTACAAGCCTGAGCTCCGCTTCTTGTCCACAGAAACAGAGTGGTGGCACCGCCTAATGCAGGTTCACACCAAAGTGTTACCAGTTCTAGCACCACTTCTTTCACATAGAAAAATATTGGTGTCACCTCTTTATACTAATAGGGAATATGCGGTGGAAGCTCCAGAACTACATTTAATATTCAACCCATGCACAATGGCTGAGAGGGCGATTTGAAAAATAAAAAATGTAACAGAAAATTAAGTTATAGTCTAAAAAATGAACCCAAACAATCACCAAAAAACCCAGTGAATAAAAAATATGAAGATCCAAAGGACGATAGAGGAAAATCAATTAATTCAAAGCAGGTCTACAGATCTATCAATTAAAAAAGTAGATCTACAAATTGAAAATGAAGGCAAAGGTTTCAACTTACCAAAGATTTAGAATTCAAAGTAGTTCCTCAGTGGAGTCACCACTTTTGTTAGCTAGAAATACGTACCTCTTGCAGACATGAGCTATTTCCCTAGATATGAATGGTACAGGTATAGAACAAACACAAACCCAAATGTTAAAATTCCCCTAGATCTAGTTAATTACTTTAATATAATGCCGAAATGCTTCTCTTGAACATTGTCCTCACTATCCTTGAATCTTTCTTCTCTGATACTGCGGAGGAACCTATAAAAGATTAAAGACAACAAGAAAAAGATGATAGCATACAAGATAATAAACTAGATCTATGCTTGTGACCAATGAATCAAGCAATATATACAAATGATACAGTAAATATGGGAAAGAAAATAATTTTTTTTATTAAGAATGGTTGGATAGACTACAACCTTTATGCCTTGGTGTTGAGAGTTCCTTCCAATGGATCCTTGCCTATAACTTCACCTTGCCTCCAATAGCTCAAGAATTATTTTGACAGAGTTTGGGTGTTCAACACAATTCTTTCTCTCCTTTCCCATGGGGGGTGAGCCAATATTTAAAGGCATTGGAGGATAGAGATGGTTGAGGATATCATAGGTGAGGTGGAGATAAGATCCAAAAATGAAGGATCTCGAGCTCCAGGTGGTCCTAAACCATAGGGATGAGGCTCCACGGAGGTAATCTTCGAGAAGCCTCTTGAAGCTTCCTTTTTTTCCTTTAAAACTCGAGCACGCACTTTTGCTGAAGAGAAACTGTGGTGTTAAGGGGGTAATTCCATTTTAATGAAGGAAAAGAGCGGTGGCACCCCCATTTTAACATGTAAAAGGAGAATTGCCATCTCAAAACAAGGAAAAATTACAAGGGAACAATTTTTTCCTATCATTTCTCTAGGATAGATTCTGAGGGATTGAAGTAGACAAGGGAATTCCTATCTCATAACACGATGGTGATGATATTTAGGTGCAATAGTATTAACCAAGTACAACAAGGAACCAATCAAATGGTAGTACGTGATTGGATCCACTACATATGAAGATATGACAGAATCTTGTAAATTCTTCTTATTTGCTTCCATTGGTCTAGCCATGAACTTAAAATCCATCATACCATATATGTGCAAGATCTTAATGGTATACTTCCCTTTTCCAAGGAATATTTCATCATGTCCTTTGCACACCTCTAAACCCAAGAAATAATGCATCAACCCTAGGCATTTCATCTTAAATTAACGAGTCAACTCCCTTTTGCACCTAAAAATAAGTCTCTCTGCGTCAATGAGGAACATATCTCCATATATACAACATCATGATTAAGGAATCATCATCAACAATGCATTTTGAATATTGAGGCACATTTCTAAATGTGTACCTCCTAAGAAGTAGTTCTTGTGCCATAGAACTAAAATAAAGAGCATATTAATACTTCACTTTGGAACAAGTAATTCTCTAATAGAATATTCCATGACTCCAACCATAAGAAACCTGTTCCTCATAATCATCAAAATAATGAACATCTGTAGTAGAGATATCGACATTCGTTGGAGCCTCCTACTCTCAACCGTCAATCTTTATATGAGATCCTCTATAACTATGGGTCATGTGTCCACATATGACTGAATGTACTAGATCCACATATATCTTCTCTTGAGTAGTCATATCTTATTATTCAAGCATCACATCTATTTTATATGCCCGCTTTTTCATTAAAGCTATCTTGCTACCTGATTTGGAGCCTAAGCTAAGAGCCATGCTCCTAGAATTTTCACTCTTTAGAGAATCCTTCTCTCCCTTGAGTACTGAACATCAATGGGATATACATATATGAACATTTTGCAACTAAAATGAGGGGTTTTTTTTATCTACTAGGGATCAGAGAGGGGTTTCAGGGATTAAATCCATTGTTTCCAAGTGTTAGCTTAGAATCCATGTGCCATAAATGGTAAGCAACTTTCCAAGTGGAATCCTTTGTTGTTCTTTAATAATGTTGTAAGAAGGTAGCTAAGAAATCAACTCATGAATTTAAAGGAGCATGGGATGAGTGTAAAAATTCATATGACAGGTTATGGGATTAGTTTACTTGACCTAGAATTCAATTTCCTTCATGGGGATTTGTTTCCTTTCATTCCCATTCCATTATGGAACAACCAAAGTTTAATTTCGAGCATGTTGTGCATCCCCAACTATAAATATAGAAAAAATTGTAACCAGAGAGGAAGACACATTTTAGAGTGTCAATTATTCCCATAAATTGATGTGGGATGTAAAATATAGTGGTGGATCAATATATATCAAACTTGGGGAGAATTGGAGAGTGCAAGAGACCCAAATTTTGTGGGAAAACCCATATTTGGGATCCTTGAAAGTAAAACTTAGGGTTGAAGTTAGTGTGACGAAAAATAAAAAATTCCAATAGAGAATGGAAGTCAAAGAGAGATCAAGGATTGGAATTTCTTGATAAGCACTTTGAAGGAAGGAAATGTCGGAAGGTTTAGCAGTTTGGACCTTTCTATGCCCACCCTAAATAGAATTAGAGAGAAGGGGTACCCAAGGGACTGTGTATTAGAGAAGGGGATCTTCCTTGTGTTGGGTTTGGTAGGTATTGTGGGTGCCAAGGATGGATAAGACCAATTGAGATTCCTGTAGCTCTATGGTTGAGCTCACTAGGTTAGAATTCTCCTTCCTTATCCTTCTGAATGCTTGATAAACCCAATTGTGTACTGTCTTAGCATGAAGGTGTGTGTATATGGATGTAAGTGAGCTTATGTAGTTCCTACTTAGTGGTTACATAGCCTAGCTTGAGGTTGGCCTCTCAACAAAAAGAGTATATGTTGGACAATTTTCCTACTATTGGGTAGAGAGTTTCTCTCACATAGCCAGTTGTTTGGACAATTTCGATTAAAAGATAAGTGTTTATTGTTGTTGCTACATGTGCCAAATTGTGTATTATTAAGGATTATTTATTTCTGTCGAACTGAATAAGATGACCCAACTTGAATTGTTAAATTGGATGATTGGGAAGAGTATGAAAATGAGTTTATTGTTATTCCTATGATGAGTATGCTGGTATATGCACATCTCTTGTGTTGCAGTTCTTGTGTCATGGTTTCTTGTGTTGCAAATATTGTATCATGCCTCTTATGTCATAGCTTCTTGTGTTTCATCTCATATTTTGCATCCCTCTATCGAAACTCTTGTCCTACAACTACTTGTATAACATCACTTGTGTCACAATTACTTTGTGTCATAGTTAAGAATTACCTTATTATGCTTAATGATATACTAAAGCAAATTGTGTTGCGAAATATGGTTGGGTATAGTGTAATGTATATTGATCGATTATGTTGATATAATATGTTTCTACTAATTTTTTTTTTATTTTCTATGTAATTGTTATAAAAATGCATATAAGCAATATGCATGTAACCCTTTTAGAAAAACAAAATATTTGTGTGTTTTAATTCTAGTGTAGTGAAGGGTGTGTTACAAACTGGTATCAGATCCATGGTTTTCGTCACTGGGACTAAATGTGTTGGAGTTTTATTTTAAAGGAAGTTTAAAAGGTTGCATGAAAATTGTTTGAATATATTCTTGTATCAACATTTTGGAAAAAACAATATGGAATTTCCCTAATGTTTAATATATGGAATTAATGTGAATATAGATGATTGAATTATGTACATGAGCCATAATTCAACAAAGTTGGATTTGGGTTTTACTACATGACCATTGGAGCAACATGAAACTGGTCAGATTTTGGGATGAGAGTGGATCATTACAGAACTGATTTATTTTTTAATGTCTAAGGAAAGTTGAGAAAGAGATAAGTAGTAAAATTCCAAAATCCTATAGCAGGTGACTGGAATGTCAGATCAGAGAGATGGAAGTTGTTGAGTAATCCTCATAATATATATTATCTAGGAAAGAAGATATTTTTTTATAGTTCCTCATATATTGTGTGTTATAGGTGTATGAAGTTGGCATCCGGGGTTAAATGTAACTATAGAAAAAGTGCAGAAATTAGGCCAATTTGACAATTTTGAAGGGTTGTAATTTTGTGCTAATAAATTAGAATTAAGCATACTTATAGTCATTGGAAATATTATATAAAGGGGAATAATATTTCAAATTCAAATTATGAAATGATGACTCATATGTGTTATATTTTCATAAATTTAGTAGTATAATTTTATTTCTTTCATTATTTACTTCATCCCACAATCATAACATTATTTCATTTTCAACGGAAGTAAAACAAGGATCACTAAAAGATAACCATGCATAAGAGACACATATATTTTACCTTTAGAAACCCAAATGGGAGAAAATCCAATAAATGTTTCTCAGAAGAAATACTCAATCCAATACAAGAATACATGCCAATCATGAATATTAAGCCTTAGCACAAGAATGTTCTCTTCTTCCACAAGAACCCTGAGAGAGATAAGGTAATAAGAGAAACGAAAAATTTGCTTCACTTGATATTCACTTTTCCTCCTTGAGAAGTGCACACCACTTGAGGGAGATATGTGAGTTTTGTATGTTCAAAATGAAGTGTGGAAGCACTTTATTTATATTCTTGTTTTCACTAGAAGTTTCCACAATTAGGACAACTTGTAGTTTTATTTATTATTTGTTTTATCTTTTATTTATCTTCCAATAAAACTTGTCATTTTGTCTTCTAGGGTCAATTCACCCCTTTTATTATGGTAGTTGTTCCGATGCTACATTAACACCAACAATCCCTCTTAGTGAGAAATATATTTTTCTTCAACACTGCTTGTATTCCAGAAGTTCTTCTTCAACATTATTTAAGACTTCTTAAATGGGTTGTCTTAACTTGTTTGGATATTTATTCATTGTATAAACTTTTTCCTTGTTGATCTCTCATCACATGATTTCATGTTCTTAATGAAGACGTCTAATTCTAATTTAACCATACTCTAAGAAGTCCTAAACACTTCTTACATCCAATTGGAAACTTCAACATTAGATTAGACTTTGTCTATATACAAGAGGATAAAATATTCTTGTAACATAGAAAAGTCATGTCACTCTATAAATAATAGATCACTTTTGCTAAGGAGCACTCCCACATACTAAGTACACAATGTGACCTCTAGCCTACCATCACTTTGGTCCACATTATTGGACTAGGCTAAACATCCAAGCCCTATACTAATCAGTCCACATGACTAATAAAGGATACAAAGGTGCCATTTTCTCTACAACTCATGAACCTCTAAGAGAATTATCTATAGAGTTTTTCCTGATTCTATAACTCATGAAAAACATCAACAATTCCTCTTAGTTAGGGACGCATCATCATGGAAGAACATCATCTTGAACATTATCTTATCATCACATCTTAATTTGAATATATCGACATCATAAGAAAGGTCTCTTCTGATTAAGTACGTATGATTAGAACAACCATTCCTAGTGGAACCTTGTTCCCCACTGGGACCTTGTTCTCCAGTGGAACCACATCATCTTTCTAATGATAACATCTGATCTTCCTGATTAACTTGGTCATCCTAGACCAAATATGATCACTTCCTCATGTGGATTTATTAGTTCGAAACTGAAGGGATTTTATAATCCTCAGGAAGAAACTTCTTCCAAGCACTTTATGGATCTCAAATCGAAGAGAGGATACAATCCCCAAGAAGACACCTCTTCTAAGAACTTTATTAATCTAAAATTGAACAGGGGATACAATCCCTAGGAAGACACTTCCCTAGGAAGACACTTCTTCCAATCACTTTATTGATATCAAATCGAAGGGAGGCTACAATCCCAGGAAGACACCTCTTCCAATAAATTTATCGATTTCAAATCGAATGGAGTTTAAAATCCCTAGGAAAACACCTTTTCCAAGCACTTTATCGAAAGGAGGATATAATCCCCAAGAAGAAACTTCTTCCAAGCACTTTATTGATCTCAAATCGAAAGGAGGCTACAATCCCTAGGAAGAAACCTCTTCCAAGAAATTTATCAATCTCAAATAAAAGGGAGGCTACAATCCCTAGGAAGACACTTCTTCCATGCACTTTATCGAGATGAGGATATACTCCCAAGGAAGACACTTCTTCTAGTTTACCAGTCATTACAACTAGAAGGACCTGATTCCTACAACTAGTCCACCCCTATAGGCCCATACATACCACACTAGATAACTCTCCACACTGGAGAACATTCCTGACAGGAGCTACCCCTCAAATGGATACACTCCTCAAAGTAATCCTCTCCACGATAGAGAACATTCCTCACAGGGATGCACTCCTCAAAGGTGTCTTATCCACACTGGATAACGTTCCTCACAAAAACCATCCCTCAGAAGGATACACTTATTAAAGGATTCAAGCACAAGTCTTGATTTGTACTTGATCAACAACCACACTAGTCATCAATCTTCCTCCCTAAGGAAGGGAATATACACCACCCCAATCCTTTCACGTAAGTACGCAAACCTCACTCTGGAAAAAGGCTTGGTAAGGATATCTGCAATATTTTTATTTGTGGAGATATACTAGATCAATGAAGTTCTGAGAGCTTTATAAAACTTTTGTTATAAAAAAACATCATTGTCACATTAAGCTCATGACAATACAAATATGCAAGCAGCTTTCGAATCCATAATGCTTCCTTACTAGATGCACTGGATGTGATGTACTCTGTCTTGGCTATGATGAGTGCCACTAAAGACTATTTGTTTACTGAACTGAGAAACTATTGATATTTTGATAAAAAAACGAAGATGCTTTAACTTTAAAAAAAATTGAACAGTTTCAACACTTATTAAACTTTATATCATCCACAAAATAATAATTATACCAGCAACATAATAATATTTATATTATCCACCTATGGATCTTATATATCAAAAATATATGAATCTCATGGCTAAATCAACCACATAAAACAATAAACCATAATAGATAATATATATTGTGGGAAACACAGAGGATGAAAAATCCAACAATTCTTTGAGTATGATACATATATTTGCAAAGAATGGCTTACAACACATAAGTAGATTTCCTGATAAGAGATATCACCACAACAATAGAGAAGATAGATCCAGTGTAAACTTGAAAAAACAACTGTATACAAATGTACTGGACTTGCCATATTCCTATCATATTAATAACAAGACAAAACCCATAGCATGCAGAAGGTAGTGCATAGGAGGCTCAGTAAACACACCAAGAGCACCATATAGTGCATTCACAAGGAAGAGCTAACTAGAACTCTCTCCATGCAAATATTAGCGCCCTTCCTTTCCTCAATTAGATTTAACTGAATGTTCATTGTCTTGAACTGAAAGTGAAATGACTTGAACTGAATGTTGAATGACTTAAACTGAATGTTAACTTACTTGAACCGAATGTTAACTTATTTGAACTGGATGATAACTGACTTGAACTGAATATTAATTTACTTGAACTGAAGGATAACTGAATTGGACTGAATTTTAACTTACTCGAACTGAATGGTAACTGAGTTGAACTAAATATTTAACCAATTTTTAATCACTTAGTTAACATGATAACTTAAATGCATGACGTTCTTTCCACACACGGATAAAAGAACATGGGGTAGACATTAGAAAAGAACGTATCCGTTCCTCAGCCCTTGCGGAACATGTGGCCAAAACCAAACATCACATCTGCCTAGAAGACACCATTATCCTCGCGAAAGAAGACCACTACTTCAAAAGAAAATTTAGAGAGGCCTTAGAGATTACCAAAATCCCACACAATCTAAATAGGGATGGGGGCCTCAAGGTAAGCACTAGTTGGCTTCCCCCTATTCTCAATCGGAAAGGCCACTCTGTCCCGTAATTTTTCCTTCTCCCCCCTTTTTCCTCGCCTCTCCCCCCTTTTTTCCTTAGTCCTCCTCGCGTGTCCTTAATTAAAACCTTAATTCTGAAAATAAACCAAAAATTTTCAAATTAAAATGGGAAGATCATTTAGTAATCTTTTAAAACTTTAGGAAGTTTAAAACAAATGAAAATCAACATCTAAAAACTTTTAAGTTTCATTTTTAAAACTTTATGAATTAAAGCATAATTAATTTCAACCTTTGGAACCTTAGGGTCCCTTAAATTTAACCTAATTGATTACAAGGTAAAATTGAAAGATTATAATGAAAAGTACATTAAAATAGAATAATACTATTAATTTTCCTATGTCTAAAATCAACGTCTTAAGAATTTTTAAGTTTCAAATTTAAAAACTTTAGGAATTAAAGCATAATTAATTTCAACTTTTATAACCTTAGGGTCCCTTAAATTTAACCTAAACTAGAATAAAATGAAATAATAGTATTAATTTTCCTATAAATGAAAATTGTTAATAATAAAGTTTGATTAATGATAATAAATAATTACAAGTTAAAATTGAAAAATTATAATCAAATTTGAAATAATAAAGAATAAAATTAATAAATTTCCTAAGTCTAGGCATAATTTTAATCATTTAAACTTTATAAGATCTTTAAACTTTATAATTCTTTTTAGAACTTTGAGAATTTTAAATCAAACTTTAACTTTCTAGAACCTTTCCCTTAGTTTTGACACATTAATAGGCATTCAAATAAAATCAGTTTTAATAATAATGAATAATTTTC
>LPNX011030481.1:175097-204992 GCA_001517045.1 Pseudotsuga menziesii | reverse complement strand
AAAGCATTGAAAAATCCATTCTAAAAATCATTGTAAGAGGCATTGTAATTAAGAAATTAAAGAGCCATTGTAAAAACAAGTATAAGAGGCATTGTAAAAACCATTGAAAATCCATTGAAAATATTGTATGGCTATTGTAAAAGGCATTGAAAGATATTGCATCAGGCCATTCTAAAAATCATTGAAAACTATTGTATGGGCTATTAGTAGACATCGATAGTGTGACAATGATAGTGGCAGTGATAATATAGTGCAGTGGTATAGACAATTGTCACAACCCCCTTATAAAAAAACAAACATCAGTAAATCCATGACTTCCTCAATTGTTGCAGGACTTCTTTTTACCAAGAACAGATACCTCACATTATATATACTTTAATATTGATCAAGTAAATTGTACTTTATAATTTAAAATTGCAAATTGTGACTGTAACATTATAAATTGCGATTGTAAACTTTTTTGTAAATGAAATCAAATTTTATATATTCAAATTGTAAATTGTAGAGTTGTAATTTAAAATTTTGTAACATTTTAACATTTTGTAACATTTTAAAATTGTACTCACAGTCAACTAAATTAGATTGAATTGTAGATTGTAAATTCTTGCAAACTTGTAAATTTTTTTTACACATGTTTAATCAAATTTAAAATTGTAATTGTAAATTATGTTAAAAATTGTAAGTTGCGTTCGATTGACAATTTTGCAAACTTGTAATTTTTTTTACAAATGAAACGAAATTTAAAATTGCGAAGGTAATTTGCAACTAACTTATATTACATTGTAAAGTTGTAAATTTGCAACTAACTAACTAACGTATATTACATTGTAAAGTTGTAAATTTACAACTAACTAACTAACTAATTTGCAACTAACTAACTAACTATAACTTGTAAATTTATTTTAAACTATAACTATAAATTTTAAACTTTAAACTATAATTGCAAATAATTATTTAAACATTTAACAATCCATCATGTTCAAAAAACAGTCCATAGATAACAACATATATATATCGATAATCATATAGTCCAAAATAATAAAGTCCACAAATAACAAAGTCTAAAGGGAACCCCGAGGCCAATCATCCAAAGATAGATCATCACGACCACTACGGTCGACTGCAGTATGCCCCTGGCCTTCCTCATCCACCTGACGAAGAAGAGTGTCCAGGTCTGACAACAGTAGAAGTTAAAAGCATGAACTCTGCAAGTCAGTTACATTCCCACATATTTAAATTACATGTACAAGGTGACAAAATTAAATATATATATGAAACACAAATCTATGAACTCACCTTGGTGGAGTTGAGTGTCAAATCTGGGATGTTGTCACCCGCCTGCCTAGCTGGGCCTTCACCAGCAACCAACTGGTGAGCGGAAACCCACTCATGTGTAAACACCAGGGCAGCTCCAACACCCTCATCTACAACTGTATGTATCTCATCTGCAGCTATATGTATCTGTGTCTGTTTCCATGACATGAAAATTTAGTTATATTAATTAATTACAATTTGAACTTGAGAATTACAATTTGACCATGTAAATTATAATGTGATGATAAATTTGCAAACAATTCGAACATAAATAAGTTACCTTGTCGACTGGTGTGCCGTGAGTAGGAGACGGGCGAGACTGTGTACAATCCTATGCGGGACCCTTGCCTTTATCCTGTACAATCTGAACAAGATAAATGACGAAAGTTAGAACAAACCATTTAGTATTACGTGTACAACAATTGACTGATTATGAAATTCCAATTAAGGATGAATGTTAACACATACCTCATCGACGTTCCCTGTCAGAATGTGGGCAGGACCTCCAACAGATGCGTCGCTGGAAAAAAGGACCTCCATGAAAGTGGGCTCCTGCATGGAGATATAACACAAAGCAACGTATTAGTTCAAAATATGATTCATTTGAGGATACATTACAACCAAGACAATCAAATGATGACATACAATTTCATATTAAAACATTCAAATGAATACGTAATTGTATAAAGATATACATGTCCCGTCGGTCGAGGCCTGCATCTCTGCTGCAGTCGAAAATATGTATCACAGGCTGTGATAGCATACTTCGCAAGTGTCTGGGGATCGAGAAGGCGGATAACATCATTGTCCACCCACTGTAGCTCAGGATCTGTACGTGCAGTGGGTGGTCTAGCTCTCTCTTCCTGGACAGCCATCAGGGCACCATGAATTGCCATGCGTGTGGCCTATGCCAGTGAACTCCGCTCCTCAGTCGCCAACTGGGACTGATCGTCAACGTCCTCTATCCTAAGAAAGGTCTTGCTAGGGATGCCTACCAAATGCTCTGGCTCCTGCTGAGCTACAGGGTCTCTCCTAGCCCCGGGACGCGTCGCACTACGTCCCCCACCAGCACCATAGAAGTTCGAGGGTGTGCTGGTGTAATCTGGGTGCATCCCCAGGACAAACTCTGCATATATATGTTTTTAAAAGTACAGTGGGACCTGGTGATGGTGGGGAAACATTCCCCACGCTCCAATGAATCGGTCATAAACAAAAGGCGCTGCAGCCTCTAGCTTAAACTCCCTAAGTCTAAGTGGTTGACCAGCAGCGCGGTCAGGAGGGATATCAAAGAGTGTTCCCTTCACATTAGCATCTCTAGTGGCATCTCTCACTGTAGGCCATTTATCAGGCCCCGTCACTTTAGCCCTTCTACTCTGGCATGCCACTGCCCAAAGGGAACTCAATGGTCTGATGGATTTGTAGATCTTCAGTAGATCATTTACTGCTTCTAACATGATCCACATCGAAGCAGATGTGGGAGAGATGGTTGCAACGGAACAGATGCTAGACTACAAGCGGTCATGCTGCGCCTCAATGTCCCGCAATGTGATGCGGGCGACCTCATCATCCCAGGTTGCTGCCCGGGGAGGGTCAACACCCTGGTCAGCATCTACGTGACCTGAAAATTGGATGAAAACATAAATGTCAATCAAAATACATATATTAACTGTAGCTGAATTTGAAATCAATAAAAATTAAAGGTACTGACAACTGAAAAAAAAGTGCATTTAATATACCTTCGGGGGGAGCCTCCCCACCGATAGCAGCAGTAGCGTCATCATCGATATCGTCTAATGAAAGGCTGCCAGAGTGGCTGCCACTGGGCTCCCTAGCAGGGGCATGTGGCGTCGCAGGACGCCTAGGCGGAGCACCTACAGTGAAAATATAAATGTATACAAGTTAATGATTAAATATACACATGTGAAAGAATTTAATTTTATGTAACTGACAACAAAGAGTACATCATGCACAGTGGTATACTTACCAATCCTCTGATGACTCCCGCTGTGAGGGTTCACCGCAGATCCACCAGAACTATGCCTGCGACGGAGCGAAGAGCCCCGTTGTGCAGACGCATCTGCGTGAAATAAGACATATATAAATCAGACATATATGGTGATAAAATATTATTATTTTAAAAATTTTCAATCTAAATATACGCATTTAAAAATGAGTAATTCATTAATTACAAAATTCATCATTGCAAAATAACTGTAATCACTTGGAAACATTATATAAGATAATTTTTTCACATGCATACCTACTTGGAAAATACATCAAAATGTTGTACAACTAAAATACGACATGTCAATTGGATGACACAAAATTGGTAGTTAAGGGGTTATGGGGTTTATATTTTAGGCATTTATGAGATATGGATGAATCACTTATAGGGATTAGAGGTCAAATAGTTTTTAATGAAGGGGTTAGGGTCTTTAGGTCTTTCTTTAGGTGTTAATGGTTTTAAAATCATATACTTAGGGATTACCTGGTAGGTGCTTTAATAGGGTTAAGGGATTTAAGGGTAAGGGGTTAGTTGATTCTAGGGGATTATGGATTAGGGGTATTATAGCTGAACAGATTGTTCATGCATAATTGACATGTTTGAATGGGGTATTAATTAGAGTTTTTTGTCATGATTGAATTGGTTATCATGGTTGAGCCCGATGGTACAATTGATTGGACTGCATGGTTGATCTAGTCACCATGGGTGGCGAAGGGTATAATGGTTGACTTGTTTAACTTTGGTTGGTCATGGTTGTTTATGGTTAATAACAGTTGATAGTGTTTGACTATAATTGACCATTTTAACTATACTTGATAAATAGATTACCATGGTTGACTAGAGTTGACTTTGGCATACTATGTTTAAACATGACTATGTTGCGTTGTGACATTCATCTTAGTTGCCTTTGGTTGATTATGGCTGACCTTGGTTGACCATGATTTGTTATGTTTGACTGTGTGGTTGACCATGGTTGACCATCAAGCTTAATGACAGGGACGACACTCCCTCCCATCATTTCAGTAAAATCTGTACAATAACTTCCACATTCTCATACTGGCATATACCTTCCTTGGGAGTAGATTCATCATAATTAGACCGCCAATTTCTATAAAGAGCCTAGATCGAGCCTTTCCAGGAAACATTTTAAGAATCCCTGCCACAACTTTCTCCCCTTTCATCAAGTGAAAAAATACATTGAGAAACTCAGTGGTGGTATTTCTATGCACCTTAAATTCCCTAGAAGACCTCCAAATTCCAGTTTTTTTCCCACCTGGTTAAATCATCATCACATTTAACCTTAACTTGGGACAAGTTCTTTTTCTTTGTGGACTCGCATTTAACCAATTTTGCGCCCCCTCTTAGCATTCTTAGACTGGTTTATTACTTGTTTATCATTATTTTCTTGTGCCTTGTTATCCTCATGTAGATTCATCTCATTCTCCATCATAACACTATCATCTTGTTTGATCCTCTTTTTGGTTGTGTTGTTGAACTCATTGACAGACATTGTAGCAACCTCGACATACTGAAATATACTCATGCAAACTTGGCATTGGAATTGATTCCTCTCCTGGGATCGTTGACACTCTTGCACAACTTTGGAAGATGAACACATAGTCCAAAAGGTGCAATTCACATGTTCAGACTTCACAGTCTAAACCATTGTCAAACATGGCCAACCATAATCAAACATATTCAACCATAGTCAAGCATGGGCAACCATAGTCAAACATAGTTAACCATGGATAATCATATTTGAACATGCTCAACTATGTTCAACTACAGTCAATCGTGGAAAATGATATAAACAATGTTGCATTATGGAAGTTAACGCCTCAATGTGACAATTTAGGTCACGTTGTGACAATGTATGTCACATTCTAACAATTAATGTCGCATTATCACAATTTATGTTCCATTGTGACAATTTATTTCACATGGTGACAATATANATCATTTCATTGTGACAATTAATGTCGCATTGAGAGAACGTTCAACATCACATTGCGACAACTAACATAACATTGTGACAATTAAGGTCACATTGTGACAACTAATGCCACATTGTCTCAACTAATGTCACATTTGACAACCAAACTTGCATTGTGATAGTTAATGTTGTGTTGTCACAACCATTATTGTATTGTGAAAATTATCATAGAATTGTGGCAATTAATGTCACATTATGACTGTTAGCATCCTTAACATCCTTATGTGATAATTAACGTCACGTTGTGACAATTAACTCCACATTATGACAGTTGATGTCACATAGTGACAATTAACATTGCATTGTGTCAATTATGGGAAACTATGGGAAACCATGGTCAACTATGGGAAACTATGATCAACCATGGTCAAACATGGTTTTCCATGTTCAACTATGGTGCAACATAGTCAACTATGACCAAACATGGTTAAACACCATTAGCCATGGTCAACCATGTCTAATGATGGTCAACTATGCTCATCCATGGTTAAGAATGGTAGCCCATAATCAATTATGACTAAAAATTATTTTGCATGGTTAGATGTGGGAAAACATGTTTGACTATGGTTAAACATTTCAATGTTTGACCATATGTGTCCATGGTTGACTACTGTAAAAAATGATCAACTATGGTGAAACATAGGCATAACTGGTTGACCACTGTTAATCTATATTAGCCTTAGTAAAAAATAACTATCGTCAACCAAAGTCAATGGTTACCATGTTCAATTATGGTTAAACATAGTCATACATGGTCAGCCATTGTTAAACATGGTAAAGCATGGTCAACCATGGCAATGTTCAACCATGTCAATGTTTGACCATGGTTGACCATGTTTCACCTTGGCCAAATATGCTTAAAATAAGGTCACTTATGGTCAACCATAGGCATACATGGTTGAACATTGCCAATGATCAACTATGATCAAACATTACTTGTCATGGTCAACGATGGTGAAGCATGTTTGACTATATGAATGATGCTCGAAATGGTTTGTCATCGTAAACTATGGTCAAACATGATTTTACATAGCAAATTATGGTCAAACATAGTCATACATTGTCAACCATGGTCATATGTGGTCAACTATGGTCAAACATGGGAAAACATCATTGGTTTTGGTTAACCATGGTTTTAATTATATAATATATATATATATATTAATCTTTAACTAATATTTAATACGAATACAAATTATTATATATATATATATATTGATATATATAATATATATATATTGATTGATATTGATAGGTTTAGGTTGGGTTTAGGTTGGGAGGGTTAGGTAGGGGTTTAGGGATTATTAATAGGGATTTAGTTAGGTATTAATAGGGTTTTGGTATGAATTTAGATAGGGGTTTAAATAGGGGGTTTGGTAGGGTTTAGTTAGGGGGTTTTAAGTAGGGGTTTGGTAGGGGTTTAAGTTAGTATTAATATGGATTTAGTAAGGTATTAATAGGGTTTAGATATGAATTTAGGTAGGGGTGAATAGGGTTAGTAGGGGTTAGTAGGGGGTAAGGTAGTAATATTGAGGGCGGGGTTAAGTAGGGTTAGTGAGGTCAAATTAAATGGTAGGTTTAATTTATGTTTTGAAAAAAGGGGGTGGGGTATGGGGATTTTTTATTAATATTATAACTTATTAACCAATTTCAAATAAAGTTTTATAAAAAAATTATTATTTGTCTCGGGCCTACAGTTGATTAATTGTCTCTATGGTTCGTATAGGTTTGTTTAGTTGGTGTTTTATGGATTTTTTTCAATCCTCCATGAATTCATGGAGGATTGAAAAAAATCAGGAAGCATTTCGGCTTTCCCGGGACACATTTCAAAATTAAACCGGTAGCATAAACGCTACCGGTTGACATAATCTATATATATATAACAAATTAACAAAAAAATTCAATTTAACTACAAATTTTCAAAAATTCGGCAGCATTTCTGCTTGCCGGTACACATTTTAAACATGAAAATTATAAAAACATACATTTACCAAATTTTAAAACAAATTTTATAAATTTATAATAAAAAAAAAATTAATTCCATTTAAATTGAAAAACAATTATTTAAACTGTTACCTCTTGGCTCTGACTCCATCGTGACGAGGTTGGGTTGCTTCGGGGTGCTTGGGTTGCTTCGGGGTGGCAATCCTTACGCCGTTGTTCCGTCATTTCTCGGTCGAGCTTCCACAGTGAAATTTTGCAAAAAAACGGCCGCGGCCCCCGCGGCCTCTTTTTATAATTTTTTCGACACAGGCACCTCGGTCGAGGTCCATACCTCGACCGAGGTATTTATTAACCCTCGGTCGAGGTTTTAATACCTCGAATGAGGTTTAAGAAATACCTCGGTCGAGGGCTGAACAAAACCTCGGTCGAGGGCTTGATAAAACCTCGGTCGAGATATTAAGACCTCGGTCGAGGGCTTGTTAAACCCTCGACCGAGGTGCGTTTTCTGTTTTTGCCGAAATGCGCTTGCCAAAAAGTGTTACCCAGGTCCGCGGATTCACCCATTAGTTACTACAAACGGGAGACTTAGAGAAGACTTGGAAGAGGTCAACAGTCATTACCAGGAATTAATTGCAGTTTCAAGGGAAGCTCTTAAAAGGAAAACTTGGGCCTTGGAGGGGATTGCTTTACTGGTTGAAGCAACTAAAGATTTGTAAAGTTAGTTAAGGAAGTCAGTTATTAGTTAAGTTTGGAAAGTCATTTTATTTTTGTATAATGATAGTTTAGTTGGAACTATTCGATAAATAGCCTAAAGCAGTTAGGGTTCAGTTATTTAACTGATTTTGAAGGAATAGGATAAATGTAAGTCTAAAATAAGAAAAATGGTTCGATTTTTTTGCTGGAAAGGGGAGGCTATCAAGCTTTGGTTATGAGTTAAGTAAAAGACTCTTATTTGTTTTTGATTACTGAACTATGAAACATATGCACTATATGCCCTTCAGATTATTGACTGGTTTCATTTCTAATTTGTGTTAATTACTCAATTGGTATATTCATTTCCTGTGTAATGTTTTTATGCTTGAAATGCTTGCTAACTGTGGGTGAAATTCAGTACTGTGTTTACTTTGTTGGATTATGGTTTATATGTTATGCATCTCAATCATTTAAATGCTCATGATTTAGTGTTTGCTTTGGTCTTATGAATTTTTTCCCTCTTGTCTTCAAACTGTTCAACCAAAACCTTATAAAACCCTATTTTACTTTATTGTGATTTTTTGAGATTGTGTTGGCTTGTTCTTCCATAGTTTGGGAACAATTTCTGGCACTAACAAATAGAAGACCTACTTCACCTTTAGGGACCCTTCCTTATTTTCCTATTACATTAGGAGGGAAAACTGTCTGTATTGATTTTATGGTGGTCCAAGGTCCTTTAGATTTTAATCTAATCCTTGGACGTGATTATGTTTACGCCATGAAAGTCGTAGTGTCCACATTCTTTAGAGTTATGCATTTTCCCCATGATGGGAGGATTGTGACCATTGATCAGCTTTTTTGTTACACCTGACCATCGCATTACTCCTAGTAATTAGACTGCCCTGAATGTGCCGCATGTTCTTGTGGTTCCTTCCCCTGCTTCTAGTTAGCTTCTTCCCATCATACGTAAAATGGGGGGCATGGCTCTAGTCTATGGAAATCATAATGGAGCTAAGCCGCTAGCTTTTATGAAATGGGGGAAACATACCAACCTATGGATATCATGTTGGGCAGGAGCAGGTTCCTGAGCATAGTTTACCCTTTTGGTTTCAAGCTCGTTAAAAAATAAAACCACTCCTTAAGCATAGTTTACCCTTTTGGTTTCAAACTTGCATAAAAATGAAATCATGAGGCAAGCATAGTTCCCATTCTATGTCAAGCTCGTTAGAAAATGAAACAGATTCCTTTGAGCAAAGTTCTTATTCTATGTCAAGCTCGTTAAAAAATGAAATGGATACCCTCAAGCATAGTTTACCTTTTGGTTTCAAGCTTGCATAAAAATGAAACCATTCTTGAGCATAGTTCATTTTCTATTTCAAGCTCGTTACAAAATGAAGTAGGTTTCCTTAAGCATAGTTTATCTTTTGGTTTCAAGCTTGCATAAAAATGAAACCATGTTCCAAGAAAAGTTACCTTCTGTTTCAAGCTTGTGTAAAAATGAAATAGATCCCCTTCCCTTGAGTCGAGTCTTCACTTTAGTGTTAGAACTTGAACCTTCTTTTCACCTGCCCAATTCTCGTTCTTCCTACCTCCCTGGTGAACATTTTCACATTAGTAACCAAGATTTTAGGTTGGGTATGGAAGAAGAATCGTCAAATGAAATGAAGCTTGGGGGCATGTTGAGCCGCTAGCAACCATGCTAGGGGTAAGCTTCACTAGCAATCATGATGGGGGCAAGATTCCAACCTATATATATCATGTTAATGGGATTTTTCAAGCATATTTTACCCGTTGGTTTCAAGTTTGCGTAAAAACGAAACCAATCTTCGAGCATTCTTTCAACTGATCTTCGAGCTCGTTAAAAACAGTAAGATGGTGTTGAGCTTACTTTTCATTTTTCGTACTCTGGTTAAAACATGAAATTTGGTTTGAGCTTAGTTTATTACTTTTTCGTGCTCTGGATTAAAACATGAAAAAGTCTAATAGAGTCTTCTTTAAGCTCTTTTCGGACTCTTAAAATGTGAAAAGATAGTCGAGTGATCTTGTCTTCTTCACGCTTGTTAAAGCATTTGAAGAGTCGTCTCTCCGACAGTAGGTTATCTCTTTTTCGGTTCAGGTGGACTATTTACGAAAAAGGAACACTCCATCCAACCATGACTAGAAGAGTTCTATAAGGTATGATTTTATACTTTTTCGAGCCTTAGGGACTAAATCATAGGAAAAAGGACCCTTTGGAGTCTTCTTTCGTGGTTGTTCAAACTCTCTAAACATGAACGATACCGAGTTTTCTTTCATTGGAATCGTTAAATTAAACATTGAGAGACCCATTTTTGGGAACAAACCCCTCCTCTCTAAGGTTCATAAAACATATGAGTTTGGACTTGTCTTCGGACAAGCTATACCGAGTGTTTGTTACCCTCTTTGAACTCGTAAAACTGAAAAGAGGCACTCATCAACCATGATGGGGGGAAATGGGAAGGGAATCATTTTGTAAATAAATGGCAGTAGTTTTTCGTTACATTTGAACATGGAACTTGTCTGCATATCATTTCAGTCAATTGGGTATTCAGTTGATGTCCATGACAATCCACTTTCATGATTCATGCCACTCCTTTGAGTCTTTCAAAAGAATGCATTGTCCATTGTCACACTGTGTGTTTGTCCCGTTTAGTCATGCTGCCAAGTATTTTTTCATGTCGCCCAATGTTCAAAGGAAAGTTGAAGAAGTTTACCTTTGTAGTCAAAATAGTTTATGTGTCAGTACTTTTGAGTCAATCCTATGGTTACTACATTCACATCATTCCAGAACTATGTTCTGAGTTTCATGTCGCTGATGTGGGACTCATCATGTTCCTCCTTTGACAAGACTATTCCCGTCGACATTAGCTCATCATCCGAGAAATAGTCTTAGAAACAAAAACTCAGTACCTTGAGATCTGTATGCCTTAATGACAGATTCTCTCACTTTCGACATAGGTTCACAACATTGAACTTTGATCGATAGAATCGACTGGGTGTTCGACATCGGGACATCTATTCACACTCAATATATTTTAATAGGGTATCTTGGGAATCATTGACATCAATGGTGATCTCCCTCGCACTTGTTAATGGTTCACATCATTGGCTGGTAATCAAGTGGTTTCTACCATGTTCGACTTCAGATCATTGTAATCACATGGATAGAATCGTACTTTGTGGAATACGAGATGAAGACCATGGGTATTTGTTTAAGCACTCATTGCTTTTCCCCAGGTTGCAATGGAGTTTTGTAGCATGGATCCACATTTGTATTATTGTGGCTATGCTCAAATTTGCGTCTATATGACATAGATCTACATTGTATGTCTGGTAGCTATGTTCAAGTTTGAGTCCTCTATCACATGGATCTACGTTGTATTCTAGTATCCATGCTTGTTTATTCCTCCCATGGATCTGCCTTGTATTGGTCTGTAGCCATGAGTTGGTTACTTGTGTCTATGAGTAAAAAATATTGATGTACTACAGATGCCTACTTGACAATATGCTACAACCAAGCTGACATTTTCACCTCGAAGTGACAACTTGTTCTCTCAAATCTCTCGTTTATTGTATCCCTCTAAGTCTCACGCTTTGGGGGGCATTCTGTTATACCCAAATCCTATCACCACCATGTGATAAGACCTTTGACTTACATGTTTGCCCTTAATCCCAGCACTTAGAGTGGAAACCTATGTTGTTTGTCAATTCTACATGAAAAAACTCAGCACCGTGCTTTCCCTGTGGCCCATGAGTGGTACCTTGCTCGCATCGTCTGTATCATGTTTTCCATAAGTGGTGCCACCGTGTATGGTCTTTGTTCCATCATCATTTCTCATCGAAACCGCTCTGTCATAAGAGAATAAAATCGGTACCCTGGGTAAAATGGGAAAAAGAGAAGTTTGTCTAGGCTTCTAGATCATGAGCCTCGTGTCTTCCCTTATCCCTATCATTGTGGGTCAATTTAGGTCAAGATCCCCCATCATAGGATCTTATAGGCCACCTCATCCACAACTCTCTCAACTATTCCTATCCATTGAGCCTTATAAATACAAGCTCATGTCCATAGTTGAGGGGGGAACTATAGAGGTATTGTTATGTTGTTGGATTGACCACTTAGCCCAAGCCAATGGAGAGCATAGAGAGCAAAGTTGGAGCTTATAGGGATGAATCGTTTGTCTCGTGGATATGATTTTCGACACTAAGGAAACGGTTGTAAGCTTATCCATACATCTTTAATGCAAAGCTGATTTCCGTCCCACATTACTGTTGTTTTGATTTCACATGTACATGATGTTAGATTCCTTAGTCACTAGCATGGATAAGTAGATTAGTTTTTGGTATCTTTGATGTGTTTTCATGTTTGATCTGTTTGTAGGTACACAGGTTCACTATCGAAGTAGCATTCCAGGTGTCTACAACATCCAGGGAAGGTCTTCATCCTTTATCGTTCACTCATTTGTTCTGGATATAAATTATTTAGACCAGAGGAGTAGCTTCTGTCCACAGAAGGTGAAATATTCCTGCTTACAGTGCGCTTATGATGATCCTGGTGATCTTGGGGCCCAATAGAGCTATAGTACTTCCATATCTGCAGATTCCTCAGAAACGGGAACAAGTTCAATAGCTGAAGACATGAAACGAATAATAAATCTGGTGATCACCATTTATGTCAATGATTCCCAAGATACCCTATTACAATCTACTGAGTGTGAATAGATGTCCCGATGTTGAACACCCAGTCGATTCTATCGATCAAAGGTCAATGTTGTGAACCTATGTCGAGAGCGAGAGAATCTGTCATTAAGGCATACAGATCACCATTTATAAGGAGATCACTTGTTTCCTTTTCTTATCGGTGATCTGACAAAAATTTATAAGGATCCAGATTACACTGCCACAAATTGCTAAATGACCAAATTATGATTGCAACAACACTAGATTCTCACAAGATCTATGCATTGTTTCTACCATTATCTGTTGATTGATTATTTGAAGAATCCTATTAACATAGCAAAAAATAGCTACTGAAAGCATCAATATTGATTGAGGACATGTGTGTATATTCAAAGCCGAAAGCTAAAGTAGTAATCGTGCCAAGGATGTTTCTTTTGGCTTCAATTTACTGGTGAAAGGCATCTATTGTACTTGTCTTGGCTGTTAGCAAAGGTGGCTACCTGTAAGGCTCTTGGCTTCTAGGTTACAGGCTAAAAGCAATGGTAAGTTAGCATAAAGGGAGATCGAAGTTAGGCCGAAGGGAAGTTTTATATTTCCCCCACCACCCACAAAGTGCAATAATAATAAATATTCAATAGCTTATTTTCATTACGGCTGACTCTCCAACCAACCAGCTAGCCAGCCCACCTACGTTCACCTTAAAAGGGTTTCCTCCTGCCTTCCATCCATTCCACCTTCGTTACTGGATGTGATGCTTCTTGCTTTGTTGTGGGTCTTCAAAAGCGCTCAATGTCCATAAATAAATGCACTTACATGTGTTATTACTTATATAATATTATATGGGCATAAGCAAATGAATGAAAAGCACTTGTGTGCGAGCACAGATGAGAAAGTGTAACATCATCGTTCATTGTGTAATCAACCCTCTTTTATAACCACATTGTACCTCATCGCTAATTTTGTAACCAAAATCATCAAAGCATCATCATGTAATAGCATGCATCACTGGTACCTCAATGATAAGATTTCTTATGTTTCCCATGTTCCCCACCAGAAGAGATTGAGTCATTTTTCATAACCATATAAAAGTAAATGAAAGAGGATACATACGGTCGATATAGGAAATTTATTATATACGATTGATTATCATCAAAGTCACTAAAAAAAATTAATGGATGTCAGACTTAGGTAATTTAAGGAAATTAAGAGACCCATTTGCACAACGACCCATGGGTGGGAAAGACATAATAGCATTAGCGACTGATATTAACGGCTAAAAATAAAAGAAAGAGGCATATTCAAGGTTTAATGATATCAAGAAAGGTGATCCAAATTACTGATCGAACCCAAAATTCATGTTGGTTTGTCTGTTCATCAATCTTGAAATAAAATTATCATTCAAATGCATGTTCTTCTAAATATTGTTTTTCCATCTTCGTAGGCACAACATTTGACAACAGCAACCAGGAGGTCACCATCTGGATGCCATGCAGGATGGGGACTCGTTCGAGTCTCTGACACTCGAAGTTCATTATTGCATTTAACCACGGGCATGGGTGTCGTCACCCATGCATAAAGGTATCACATTGTGCTGGTCTCTATAGGTAAATTACGATGACAAGTGGATGTTTGCATGATACATGTTATTGCAAGTGGATGTTTGCATGCTACATTCATTCCATGTTATTGCAGTCACATCTAATCTAGTGTTCTATATGACAACTCACAGAGCCTTAGTCTAAATCAACTCCTCGTTTACTTCATAATGATAATACAAACAATGGACTTCCATGTGAGTGAGCCTCCAACTCATTTGTGACAAAAAACATGGATCAAGAAAGTGCTTCTATTATACTCAATTCATAGCTCTTGCAAGTTGAAATTTTGTTCCAAAGAAGAAAGTGACCTCTATTTTCCCAATGGGTTCAACTAATTAGCGGAAGTCCTATGACGGGAAAGCTACATGTTGTGAATAGTGGGGCGTTTGCGAGGGCAGATAAGGAAACAACCCACACGATGGATGACAAGAGCTAATAGATGGGGAATTTATAGAGAATGATCTTAAGAGAAAGGATGTGATCTCTCTGTTGAGCTCTTTGCATTGTTTCTACCATTATCTGTTGATAGATTGTTTGAAGAAGCCTATTAACATAGCAAAAAATAGCTACTAAAAGCATCAATATTGATTGAGGACATGTGTGTATATTCAAAGACAAAAGCTAAAGTTGTAATCGTGCAAAGGTTGTTTCTTCTGGCTTCAGTTTACTGGTGAAAGGAATTTGTTGTACTTGGCTTGGATGTTGGCGAAGGTGGTTGCTTGTAAGGCTCTTGGCTTCTGGGTTACAGGCTAAAAGCAACAGTAAGTAAGCATAAAGGGAGATCGCAACTAGGTCGAAGGGAAGTTTTATATTTTCCCCACCACCCACAAAGTGCAATAAGAATAAATATTCCATAGCTTATTTTTGTTACGGATGACTCTCCAACCAACCAGCCAACTAGCCCACCTACGTTTGCCTTAAAAGGGGTTCCTCCCGCCATCCATCCATTCCACCTTCATTACTGGCTATGATGATTCTTTCTTGTTGTGGGTCTTCAAAAGCGCTCAATATCCATAATTAAATGCACTTACATGCGTTATTACTTATATAATATTATCTAGGCATAAGCAAATGAATGAAAAGCACTTACGTGTGAGCACGGGCAGGAAAGTATAACATCATCACTCATCGTGTAATTAACCCTCTTTTTTAACCACATTGTACCTCATCGATAATTGTGTAACCAACATCATCAAAGCATCATCGTGTAACATGATGCATCGTTGGTACCTCAATGGTAATATTTGTTATGTTTCCCATGTTCCCCACGAGAAGAGATTGAGCCATTTTTCACAACCATATAAAAGTAAATAAAAGAGGATACATATGGTCGATATAGTAAATTTATAATATACAATTGATTACCATCAGAGTCACTAAAAAAAATTAATGGATGTCAGTCTTAGGTAATTTAATTTAAGTAAATTAAGCGACCCATTTGCACAACAACCCATGGGTGGGAAAGACATAATAGCATTACCGACCCATATTAGGGGATGAAAAGAAAAGAAAGAGGCATATTTAGGGTTTAATGATATCAAGAAGGGTGATCCAAATCACTGATCGAACCCAAAAGTCATGTTGGTATGTCTGTTCATCAATCTTGAAAAAAACTTATCATTCAAATGAACGTTCTTCTAAATATTGTTTTTCCATCTTCGTAGGCAATAAATTCGACATCAGCAACCGGGAGGTCACCATTTGGATGCCATGTAGGATGGGGACTCGTTCTAATCTCTAGCACTTGAAGTTCATTATTGCGTTCAACCACAAGCACGAGTGTCGTCACCCGTGCATAAAGGTATCACATTGTGCTGGTCTCTATAGGTAAATTACTATGACAAGTGGATGTTTGCATGCTACATTCATTCCATGTTATTGCAGTCACATCTGATCTAGTGTTCCATATGACAACTTGCGAAGCCTAAGTCTAAATCAACTCCTCATTTACTTCATAATGATAATACAAAAAATGGACTTCCATGTGAGAGAGCCTGAAACTCATTTGTGACAAACAACATGGATCAAGAAAGTGCTTCTATTATACTCAATTCATAGCTCTTGCAAGTTGAAATTTTGTTTCAAAGAAGAAAGCGACCTATATTTCCCCACCGGGTTCAGCTAATTAGCAGAAGTCCTATGATGGGAAAGCTACATGTTGTGAATAGCAAGGCGTTTGCGAGGGAAGATAAGGAAACAACCCACACGATGGATGGCAAGAGATAATTGATGGGGAATTTACAAAGAATGATCTTAAGAGAAGGCACTTGAGCTCTCTGTTGAGCGATAGCAATGAAGGGACTTATTTATCCTTTTATCTTCTGATGGATTAGGCTTTATTGAGTGAAGTAAATAAAAGTAAGATGTTGATTTGCTTAATGAAGAAAAAGCATAGTAAGTGGGAAGATAAATGGTAATTCCATTATTAATGCAAAGCATTTGAATCTCTATTAAGTGTCCAATATATGAATTTCATTGTGTACTCAGACGGCAGAGCATAACTCTGTAGCTATTAATCTTGTGGCAGAGTATGTTGTTGTGTTAGGAACAATATTCACTCTATTGGTTCAATTTCTTGATCCACAACTATTGTTGACCAACTGCCTTGCATTGAGTATATGGAAGCGGTCGACATCCACAAACTTGTGATTTTACTTATACTCGCCTATACTCATAGAGTAATGGTTCTCTTGCACTCTGAAGCATGGTTATCTTATATACACATTGATGACACTTGATTCCATAAAAGAAAAAGGTCATGTTGCATCGCTGCTTGGAATTATTGAAGTGTATCAATCAGAACGTGGTCTTTGCAAGGAGAAGGGGCACTCACGGAGGGGTCAACTCAGAAAAATCAGTGACTATACATGACATCATTATATAGGTAGGAAAATTCATGTGTAAATATGATATTATCTCTCTAATAAACTGTGGTTACAGTTGATAGATATCTACAGTTAGAGAATGCAAAGTGTTGGCTTGTTTTTTCTGGACATTAATGCGAAGAGACATGGTCCAATATTGCAACTTATTTGTTAAAGTTTAGGTGAATGAGAGCGGGAACAAACACTCTTAAAACCACAACAGAAACCCATATAAAAATCAAACTTTGTTAGATGGAATCCTATAGGAGTAATACTAACTCGACCTCTGTTGCAGGGCTAACATGTTAAAAGTAATCAATTGGTGGAACTAGCTATGCTTCTTGTTGCTGCTGGAACATTAACAATTGGATCTGAACCAAATGAATCCATTGCTTATTCACCAATGGAGATATTTAAACCACTGATGTTGGTGGCTATGGGTATGGGTCTGAATCTATTGCTACTGGGTCTACTGTATCTCCAACTGGTGTTTCCTTTGGTACTTTCTCTCCTTCAACAAGATAAACTATTCAACCAAATGGATCCAATGCCTTTACTCCTTCCACCTTTTCTTCTGTCTCTATTTCTAGTAGTGCTACTTGTGCTAGACCGACTTATGATAGTGGTGCTTAAACTGAAACCGCTATTGATGGTGTTCATCGTTCCAGGAAAAAGTAAACAAGGATCCAGGATTATCATCTTTCTCTGGATAGTGCATGTCTTTATAGCTCATATAGCTTGTATCTTGCTACTTAGGGACAACCATGCATAAGGTAACAATAAAATGTGAAAGAGAAATTTCATAATTTTAATATCCTTGAGTGGCAGATCCAGTTTTGGAAGAGTCTCGGATGCAATGTTGGGTGCAACATTGAATATTTGAGACATCTAACCTTGCATACAGACATTTACTAGACCCAATAGAGGCTTGGGTGCAACTGCAACCTAAGCTACATGCACATGGACACATGTAGCGTGACTTGCATGTCAGGTTGTTCATGGCTAAGGAATGTAGGAACAAGAACTAACCAAGATGCTTTCTTCCTCATAAATCTCATACATCATATGTGTGGCCACAAACACTTGCCACATTACAACTGCAAGGCAGTGTAGTAAGGATAGGTGCCACATTGCAAGTTCATGAAAACAAACACAACATACCCACCCGGATCGTCTCATAACATTTAATGTTATAATTAACTTTCGAAGTAATTATAATTAATTTTCTGGCATTACTTAGTTTGATAGAAAAACATTTAGTTATATGCATTTTAACTAAATTTTTTATAGAAATAATGGCACTATGCCTCGAGATGAGCCCAAATAAGAGGTCAAATTTACTGATTGGCTAACAAGTCATTTTTTATGTTATTGATTTCTCGATTACGTAGATTATCGGATTATAATATTATGCAATAGAAACACTTATAATAAGTATTCTTGGTTTTTGTGTAAATGTTTTCGGTTTTTGTGCCAACCTAATTGAAATGACTACAAGACAATTCATAGAGTCCTTGCCAACCCGAGGGTAGGGACTAATAAAATAATTTGAAGGCTACGATGAATGAAGAATCTATTGCAGAATCAATAGGGGTTCCAGCACAACGAGAAAGGTGGTTTAAGCAGCAGGATTTTCAGGGCAATTATGGCAATTTCTTGCTGCCAGGGTTTGAGAAATTGGACTGGAAGAATGGTATTCATGTAAGTAAGATAAAACCCAATTGGAAAAAAAATTTGGAAATGGTTCAAAATTATATCGCTTGTGAAGGTCGCTATGATAGAATCGTCAAGTGTCATTTGAGGTTGTTAATGCATCTCAATGGAAGTTTAAAACTTAATCTTCAATTTTATCTGTTAAAAATCCTGCAAAAGATGGTCACATGGGTTCAAAACCATCCAAAACACACTGCTCGTTCTATATATCACCAGGGTTTGATCAAATTATTGCTGATTTCACAATTGAATAAAGAAGGACGAAGTTGGGAAAGTTTTTTGTCAGAGTTAGGGTTTGAAGAAAATATTAAAGAAAAAGGAAAAAGGGTAGCAGAATATTTGAATCAGCAAAAAGAAAATCATGAAGAACAGACTGAGCATATTGCAGTAGAAGGAAAGGGTTTTGTAGAAAATCTAAACCAAATAAATAACTTGTTTCCTGAAGCTTCGGTTACAGATGAAACATCAAATAAACAGCTAAAAGAAGACCATAAAATCCTGAAACGTTGAGTATGGTTATAAAAAATATAACTTCAAAGAAAGAAGAACGAATTCAGGTTTTGAATCCAGAAGGAATTAGTTTAAAGCCTAGAACTAGGCTAAGGAGTAAGATGCAGGCAAAAATGGAATTAGTGCATATTCCAAGAAATAGAAATGAAGATTGTGGAGAGCTAGTAATGGTAAATGATTCTTTCAGTGAGGAAACTATACATGCATCCAAGGATCAATACTGTTTAGAAAATGAAAATTTCATTGATCTTCAGGATGTTGCGGGATCTATACCTGAAATATTTTGCACAAGTAAACAAGTGTATTATGAAGACTGTTCAGCCTCAAAATCTCCATAAGAAGATGAAGTTCTTACGAAAGAAAGGGCTATTGAAATAGCTCTAGAGTTCAACCAGATTAAAAAGTCTCTACAGACATATAAGGAGCAAACCAAGTTTTTGCAGAATATCAATGCAAATTTAATAACTGCAAATAAAAGGTTACGAGAAGACTTGGAGGAAAAAGAAACCGATTACCAAAAGCTACTTTCAATATCTAAAGACATCTTGAAAGAGAAGAGAGCTATCTAGAAGCAATATGAACACATGAAGACCCAGAGTAAAGAGGCGCACAATCAAATGGAGAATAAGGACGCTGAATTTGCCAAATTGCAAAAGAGATCCCAGGTTTTAAGTAATCTGACTGTTTTAGCAGAAGCTTCTAAGAGTGTTTAGAATTAGGATGATAGTTAGCTTTGAAAGTAATTAGGGTTTGACAGGTGTCTGTTTTTATTTCTATTTGTATTACACTTGTATTAAGTCTGTTTTAGAAGATCGACTTTTCTATTTTTGAAGAAATTCGATCCATGAAAATAGGATCTGATAATTGTTTCAAAAACTCATAAGTTTTTGTATATAAGGACTAGTAGTTAGATGTGATGAGGGTGGCAATCAAAGATGGGAATCCAGTTTTGAATATGAACTGTAAGACATAAAAAACTCTTTGCATCTTTAATACAGGACTTACTTTGATATGATTATGGTTATGAGCTTATTTTGTTCTTTTTTATGAATTGTATTTTTAATGTGAATTTATCTTGTGTATGGTCATCTTAAAATCCATTACATGATTCTTACGATAAGGTGCAGTTACCATTTAATATTTAGTGACAGAACCAAGTTCATTTCATAAATTCATGCTCGTACTCCTCCTGTTATTGAATTGTTTATTTTATTTTATGTCATACAGCTCTATGATGGTTATTTGATTTCCCTATATCTTTTGATTACATACCAATTCTGTTTTGATTTTTATTTTGTAATATTGAATTATCTTTAAATATTTCTCTGAGCTTGAACCCCAGTAATCTAGGTTCAACCTTAGGGATAACATCTTCTGGCGTCGTTGCCAGGAACGGAGAAACGAAAGCACATCTTCCCTGGGTATTCGACATCTTTATGTATCTGATTTTGGAAGGTGAACAAGATCAGTGAGACCTATTATAGACTACATCAGTCACCTACATAAATCTACAGTGGCTTCAAAAAGGATAGGAACTCGAGGAAATCCCTCATCACCTTTAAATCCAGGTGTCTCAGATCCTGAACAAATATTAAAAGAGGCTATGAGAAGGTTAAGTTCTACCTCATTAGAAAAATTAAACATCCTTCAGCCTTGGAGATTCCTGAATCTTCATTTTTCTCTATTCCTTCTTTTGATCCACATTCTGAGAAAGGAAAAGAAGAATTAGATCTGCTATTTACCCCTTCTCAAATTGACAATTTCCAAGTCTTCACAAATCCTTTGTTATCTGAGGAGGTTAAACTTGAAGCATTGCAGACAAGAGATTCTTCTTTGTTTTCAACCCACATACCTTTTGTTAAGACCATCCCAGTGAATTAGCCAAATCCTAGTAATTTTCCTCCTTCATCACAACATTCAAGCACCAATCAATCTAATTCAAGTTCAAATATATCTAGCCCTAGAATGGCTCAGCCTCAAAATAGGATGGCTGCTATGGTAGCAGCAAGATATGCCCCACTAGTTTTGCCACAGCCTCTCAATGCTCTTCCAAGAGGAGATTAACAAAAATATCTTCCGATATTTAATGGTCAAGGAGATATTACAGCAGAAGAGCACTGGAATACATACTTGAGTTATGCAGACAATCAGAATTTTGAAAATGAAGATGTTTGGATGAGGGTTTTTGTTCAAAGTTTAGATGGTGAAGTGAGAAAATGGTTTAGAGAATTACCACCAAACTCTATAGATGGTATAGATGCTTTAGAAGAGGTGTTCATGAGACAATGGGGAGATACTAAAGATTATTTATACTACATTATAGAGTTTGGATCATTGAAAAGAAAGAAAGATGAAGCTGTGGGAGATTTTTCTAAAAGGTTCAATAAAATGTATAATAAAATACCATCTGAAATAAAACCCTTAGAGACATCAGCAAAGTTAAATTATGTAAACTTTTTTCATCATGGGTTTTCTTTCTTATTGAGGGAAAGAAATTCTGTGTCACTTCTAAATCTGTAAGATGCAGCATTGGAAGTAGAGTCTAATATTTTGGCTTCAAACAAACTCAAAGAGGAAACAAAGTATCAAACTGTAGATAAAAAAGGTAAAAAAGAAATCATTCCATCCAATCCTCCAGGAAGAGCTTCAGACAGTAAAATGGATGAAATGAATAAAATCATTAAAAATTTATCTGTTAAGATTGATAGGTTGGAGTTGGGCAATAAAAATCAGAACAAGCCTATACCTGAAGGAGAAAGAAATCAAAACTAGTTCAGAAGACCTTTTGTCCCTAGGTTTTTGCCAAGAGAAAGACGAAATAATGATATTCAGAGGGAGAGGAGAGAAAATGAAGAACAGAGGATTCAACCCATTTTTCAAAATAATAATGTGAGAGATGATGAGTCATATGAGATAGATGAAGGAGAGTTAGATGATTTGGAAGAACAAGAACATAAAATTAGTCAGTTTGATGATGATTCTTCTTCTCATTTTTTGACTAAAGTTGATTATCATTATGCTACAGTACTGGATCATTATGAAGAAAAATATTATCAAATGTCCATGCCTGAAATTTGTCAGGAAATTCCACAAAAATCATATGGTCTTAGATCAGGGGTAAAACATGCAGCATAGGCTAAAAAGATTGTGAAAGTTCACCCTCCTAAACAAAATATGCCTTCAATTCAGAAACAAATTGTAAAAGAGAAAAGAGATGAAGTGGGAAGTCTGGAGGAAGTGAATAAAGTTGTAGGTGGGTTTAATTTGGAGCATGAACTTAATAAGGTTAAGATCCCTGTTCCTTTAACAGAGTTGATTAAAAACAAGGTTTACAAGGAAGCAGCTTTTAAAACTTTTAAAAATGCAGTGAGTCCTATCCCATCAGATGAAATCAATTTGCAAGATGAAAAACCTACTATCACTGTGGGTTCTAAAACTTTTGATCAGCCTAATGATAATTGAGAATATCCTCCTCCTTTTTATGTGGCTCTTTCAGTGCATGAGTAGTTAGTACACAATTGTCTTCTAGATTCAGGAGCTTCACATAAGCTCATGCCAAAAGCAGTCATGGAAGCTTTAGGGATGAGTGTTACTAGACCATATCATGATTTGTATGTGTTTGATTCTAGGGAAATGAAGTGTATTGGGGTTATTGAAGATCTGGTGGTGAATTTAACTCAAGTACTTATGAAGAGTGTATTGATGGATATAGTTGTAGCAGATATTTCTCCTAAATTTGGCATGCTATTGTCTAGATCTTGGGCAAAGAGAGTGGGAGGAACTCTGCAAATGGATCTTTCATATGCTACAATTCCAGTATTTGGAGGAGAATTCAGAAGACTTTACAGAGAAGTACATATGGCATATTTGTTAAGTGATAGTAAACACCCTAATAATCATCCAATTTATTCAATTGATGAGAACCTTGGTGCTTGTATGTTGCAATTAAGTGATGAGGTTGAAGGAGTTTTACAAGTACATAAAGATATTCTAGTTCAGATAAATAAAGAAGAACCAGATGGCTTATGGCAGATGTATTTTGATGGTTCATCAAGTAAGGATGGAGTAGGAGCAAGAGTGTTATTGATTTCAGCAGGAGGTGAGGTCATTTCTCTTATGTACAAATTGGAATTTAAAACAACCAATAATACTGTTGAGTATGAGGCTTTGATTCTTGGATTAAGAGCAGCAAAAGACTTGGGTATTCAAGAGCTTGCTGTGTTTGGCGACTCCAAATTAGTAATTCAGCAAGTAAAGAATGTTTACCAAGTAAAGCAACATTTATTGAAAGTTTATAGAAATGAGGCTTGGGATTTAATAGAAAATTTATTTATAGCTTTCAATATAACTTTTGTTCCAAGAGAATATAATGAAACAGCTGATTCCCTATCCTTAGAAGCAACCTATTTTAAGGTTCCAAAAGTGACACATTTGAAGTATCCAATTAATGTGAGATACAGACCATCTGTTCCAGATGACATCAAACACTGGAAAGTTTTTCATGATGATCAGGAGATAAAATAATTTATGGAGTTAGTAGGTGAATTTTCAAATGACTTAGTTGATCAAGAACTGGATTTTGAATTAATGGAAAATGAACCTTGTAGAAATGATTCAATAGATGATCATAAGATTGTTGAATTAAAGGAAATTTCATTCCTAAGGGACTTTTTCCACTTGAGAGGTTGTTTTCAAAGGATGATACGTTGTTGAAGCCCACCTTGCAGACCACTGAAGAGAATATTATAGATTATAACATTGGTTCTGAAGATGAACCTAAAATGATCAAAATGTCAAAATCACTATCAGAAAAGGAAAAGGAAAAATATATTAGTTTGGTGAAAGAATTTGTGGACATTTTTGCTTGGTCATATCAAGATTTAAGAATTTATGACACTAGCATAATTCAGCATAAAATTCCTTTGAAACCAAATACTAATCCTTTTAAACGGAAACTTAGAAGGCTTAACCCAGCATTGCTGCCAGTAATTGAAAAGGAGTTAAAGAAATTATTGGATGCAAAAATTATTGTACCTCTGAGATATTCATCATGGATTGCAAATTTGGTGCCTACACGTAAGAAAAATGGAGAAATAAGGCTTTGTGTTGATTTTCGTAACTTGAACAGATCTTGTTTGAAAGATAATTATTCATTACCAAAAATTGATCAGATTTTGCAGAGAGTTGTAGGATCTCATAGAATTTCAATGATTGATGGTTTTTCTGGTTATAACCAGATTGCAGTACAGCCTGAAGATAGAGAAAAAACGGCATTTACAACTCCTTGGGGGACTTTTATGTATGATAAAATGCCTTCTGGGCTTATGAACGCAAGTGCCACTTTTCAGAGGGCTATGGACATAGCCTTTGTGGGGGAGAATGAAAAATTTGTAGTAATATACCAAGATGATATTACAGTCTTCTCCAATTCTGATGAAGATCATCTGAAACATTTAAGACAGATTTTTATTAAGTGCCAAAAATTTGGTTTGTCATTAAACCCAAAGAAGTCTCACTTTTCTATGACAGAAGGTAAGTTGTTAGGGTATATTGTTTCTGCTGAAGGAATCAAAATAGATCCAAAGAGAGTAAAAGCCATCTTAAAAATTAATATTCCCAGAAATAAAAAGGAGATTCAATCTTTCATTGGAAAAATCATTTTTTTAAGATGGTTTATTCCTAATTTCGCAGAAATTATCAAAAATATCACTGAGATGCTCAAGAAGGATATGGAAGTTAAATGGTCAGATCAGGATAGATAGTCATTTGAAGCAATAAAGCATGCATTGATAGAAGCACCGGTATTGATAGCTCCAGATTATACAAAGGATTTTGCAATTTTTTCATTTGCATCTAAAGATACCATAGCTGCTATGTTATTGCAAAAGGATTCAGATGGCTTGGAACAACCAATTTTTTTTTCTGTAAAACATTAAGATATTCAAAGCTTAAATATAATACAATGGAAAAGCAAGCATATGCATTAGTTAGAGCTCTCAAATTTTTCAGAATATATGTTTTACATTCCAAGATTTTGGCATATGTTCCAAGTTCAACAGTCAAGGAGATTTTAGCACAACCTCACAGTGAGGGAAAAAGAGGCAGATGGATAACAAAGGTTATGGAATATGATGCGGATATTAAACCAACAAAATTGGTGAAAGGCCAAGGCTTAGCTAAGCTTCTAATAGAATCAAATTGTTAGGTATTAAATCTTCATTTGATGGCAGAAAATTCAGAACAAGATATGGTAACAGAATACAGTAAGCAGCAGATTTATAGAAGGTATGGTGATTCTGCTTGGTATAAAGACATTGTATATTTCCTTTTATACTTACAATGCCCTCCAGAATTGAATAGAAATGAATGCAATTCATTAAAACTTAAATCAATGAAATACATTTTAATAGATCAGGTCTTGTACTGGAAAGATCTTGGAGGAATATTGTTGAAGTGTTTGGAAAAAATAGAGGTTGATGTTGTTACTGTTGAATTGCACAGTGGAGTATGTGGTGGGCACAAGTACTAGAAGGAAACTGCATTTAAAATACTAAGAGCAGGATATTATTGGCCTACTCTTTTCTCAGATGTATATCATCAGGTCAGAGCATGTGTGGAGTGTCAAAAGTTTGAGGTAAGCATAAAATTCAGTCATTACCCTTGAATCCTATAATAGTAAACTTTCCATTTCAGCAGTGGGGTTTACATTTCATAGGATAAATCCATCCTCCTTCTAGTAGTTAGCACAAATGGATTTTAACTGCCACTGATTTTTTCACTAAGTGGGTGAAGGAAATCCCCACAAGGAGAGCAACTGAACAAGTCATAATTAATTTCCTTTAGGAAAATATTCTTAGCAGATTTGGATGCCCTAGGAAATTAATTACTGATAATGCTCCTGCTTTTAAATAAAAAAGATGATGAAATTTTGTGAAGAAAATAATATTAGCTTGAAACAGTCCACACCATATTACCCACAGGGTAATGGATTAATAGAGTCCAGTAATAAAAACATTGTGAGCAGTATCAAGAAAATGTTATTTGAAAATAAAAGGAGCTGGGATACAAAATTAAAATTTTCTCTTTGGGCTAATAGAGTAACTATAAAAAAATCAATTGGGACATCCCCTTTTCAATTGGTATATGGAGTGGATGCTTTGTTTCCTGTTCAATTAGTTTCTCCAATAATTAAATTCTTGCAGGAAATAAAAGAAGAACCTGATGATATAAGAAGAAGAATGTTTCAGATAATCCAATTGCAACACGAGAGAGAAACCATTGAAAATACACCTAAGATGCACAGAAAAAAGGTGAAAGAAAGTTTTGATAAGAAAGTTAAAAAAGATATTTTTGCAGTGGATGATCGTGTTCTCAGGTGGGATGCATGAAAGGATGAAAAAGGTAAGCATGGAAAGTTCGATAATTTATGGATAGGGCCTTTTACAGTGATCAAGATTCTGGGAAATAATACTTTTGTTTTGCATAATTTGAATGGTGAAGAGATTGCAGGTCCAGTGAATGGACGTTTTCTAAAGTATTTTCACACATATTGAGTGGCAGAAGGTCATTGTACATATTCATTGTATATATCATTTTATTTTTATGAATAAGACTCAAGCCCAATAAGACAGAAATTATGACTTTAGCAGATTTCAGAAGGCACAGGTCAAGATGTTCTTAAAGCTTCACAGGGAGAGATTTATCCCCAGCTAGAGCCAGATGTTATCTCTATGGTTGTTTCTCATTTTTTATCCTAGGGTTTTATATTTTTCTTTATTTGAGTTCATAAGTTTAGTATTACCTTGTTCCTTTTTTATACCCTTGTGTGTCATGATTTCTATTTTTTATTATGATTTCTTTTTGAAGGCTCAAATCATTTATTGTTTAAAGTTATGGGCTTGTATTAGAGCAAGAGATTTTATGACAAAATCAAGTAGTTGTTAGAATAATCCATCTGGATTATTGTAAATAGATAGGAATATGAATAGATAGGAAGGTGAAAAGGCTGGTTTTCAACCGCCACATCTAATGTATAAATAATAGCTTTTGGCAATGTAATAAATATCGAACCGGGAGTTATTACCAACAAGTGGTATCAGAGCCTGGCGATTTGCCTGCCATAACTCTTGGCTACATTGCATGCCTGCCATTCTGCCTGTGTTATCAGAGCGCTGCCATTCTGCTTGCCAAACTGTCAGTCTACCAGCTGCGTGCGTTTCTCCTCCAAACCTGCGTTGTGGATTGAGTCTAAAATAATATTCACAATGTTTTTGTGAGAATCCACAATTCAGTCTGCCTCTGCGTTATTTTCAGTGTATACCTAACCCTAATTTTTGCTGGCCGCCTCTACATTCCCCATCGCTCCATTATTTGTTGATATTGCTGCGTACATTGGAGACTGCTCTCTGCTGCGTACGTTGGGCCCCAATTGTCGACCAGGCCATTTATCGAAGGCGTTGGGTGGAGCTAAAAGTAGAAGGTCCTCCTGTAAGTAAGCAGGAATAGTGTTATCTTGTACCACCACTCATTAACTATGCTTAAGTACCTCCTCGGTGATTGAAACCTACTCGACTTCGCCCAGCAGACTCCCCGCCTCCTCTCAGACTTATCTCGTGAGCTCAATTCTTGCCACTCTAATGAGCAAATCCAGGGCACTTCAGCTCCTCTGGTTAGAAAGGGAATGGTTGTGTTAAGCGCGTTACCAGTATAACACCTCTTCACAATTTAACGCGTGGGTACAACTATTCGTACAATGAAACAAATTTCTTAAATTTGAATCTGCTGCGTTGGAGATGATGTATTTTTGGATTGCACAAACCCTAGACTGAGCCTATGTGGAGATATTGCAGCCTGTGCGTGGAGGCTGTGTTGAAGAACGTGCTGTGTAAAGCCAGCTGCGACCTGCTACTACATGTTACACCTGCTGGGACCGTGTTGAAGAATGATATCGTGACTGCAAAATATTCTTGCAGACTGCGTGTTAATTTAGCTGTGATTTGTGTGATGGCTGAAGCTGATGCTCTCATACAACGTGGAGCTGCTAACTGCTGCCTGGTGTGAAGTTGTCCCTCAAATAAATTACATGTAACATTGCTGCCTGGCGTGTGTATACCTTGTGTTGAAGTACTGCGTGGTATATATATGCGCTGGTTGAAGTACGAATTCCTGGTGAAGAGATTGTTTAATATATAAACTGATATATATCCACCATACATGTTGTGCGACCGTTTTGTTTGAACTAAATTTTGAAGAGTGCTGCAGTGTTAACATTGTCTACGTTGAGGACTGGTGCGTTGAGGATTGACCTCCTCATTCGCTTGAAGACTGATAAATATTGTGACTGGTTTCTAAATGATGCTGAGTATTGGAGTTATAGATGCTGCATGGTATCTTTTAAACTGTTGAAGAGCTGCGTGGAGGTGACTGATATATATGCTGCGTGGAGGAGGCTGCGTGACTGCTAGAGGCTGAGTGAATGCTGAAGACTGATGCGTTGATTACTGCGCTGTAAAAATAATCTATGCTGCTTGTGACTGATATGTATATGCTGTGTACTGAAGATATATGAGCGTGGAGGTAAAACGTTTTTGTTCATTGAAATACAAAAACCCTAATTTTTCCCTAATTTAGTGCTGGAGTGTGAGTGGTACATTCTGCAAACTTTTTCGTTTGTGTTGAATGAAAGAGGCCCATGAATGTTGTCATGAATGTTGTGACTGTTGTGTATGAAGTATGATACGGCTTACCAAGTGACATTTGAATTAATTTGAAGGTTATTTTTCACCCTATAAAAGGGCTGCATAATAGACCACGTTTACAGCATTTGAGCTTTCATTATTTCTGCGGGCAGAGACAAACATTGAGCTCAACATGGGAGCTGAGTGAAGTGACTATTGATTTGAATTAATTTGAAGATTTTCATGTGTATGAATTAAGAATAATGTGGTTGTATGACCTGACTTTTGTATGAGCATGGTTGTTGTCTATTAATGAATTGTGATGACCGAGTTGAAGAAAGAAGACTGCTACAAACATCCACTTGAAGAATGAAGTGGTGACCACATTCTACGTGAAAATAGATTCTGCCCATCAAGTTCACTGCATAAAGTTTTGATTTTGAAATCTGCGAAGAGCTGAGATAATTGTTGACGGTTTACTCTGTTATTGTATCTCTTTAAAACCTGAAGTTGCATTGTACACCTTGGCAGAGACTGTTGACCTGCAAGGTTATTGTTTTTCTCTCTTTGTCATATCAAGTTCATTGTTGTAAATTACACTAATAGTTGTAAAGATGCACTCTTTGGCATCTAGTATTGGTGCTGCCCTTGCCGGCAAAGACCAATCCAAAGACCCTTCCAAGGGAGATTGCGGCAAAGAGAGAGGCAGAAGAAGAAGAAATTTCAGAGGCAGAGGGGGCAGAAGCAAAAGATCAGACTTGCGGTGCAAGCGTTGCGGAAAGACTGGGCACACATCAGATCAGTGTTGGGCTTCATGGGATTCCATCAAAGATAAGCATAACCAGAAGACAGATGAACAAGATGCTAGTAAATTTTCTGATTCTCGTAT
>LPNX011030481.1:139605-172308 GCA_001517045.1 Pseudotsuga menziesii | reverse complement strand
AAGAGGGGGATTGTTAGAATAATCCGTCGGGATTATTGTAAATAGATAGGAATATGAATAGATAGGAATATGAATAGATAGGAAGGTGAAAAGGCTGGTTCTCAACCGCCACATCTAATGTATAAATAATAGCTTTTGGCAATGTAATAAATATCGAATCGGGAGTTATTACCAACAGTATTAAATGGGTTATATAAACTGGCAGCATTGCCAGTTGGTTTTATTCATGATATTATTTTAAAGTTTGATAATGGAACGAAAGTATATGGATATATTAAACAAATGGCAAAGATTGTACACATGGCAGGGATGGTACTATGGTTTAAAGCATTATCATTATTCTTTGAAGGCATATCTAAATGATGAATGAACTTGTTGATCGTGGCACACTTTTGCTTTCACAAGTGTTTTTGTATGAAGTCGAGGCATTTGATATCAAACAATATGATGGACAATGGTACTAGTATTGACAGTGTTGACAGTGACATAATCCAGATTGCATTAAACCTATTTTATGTTGATGTATCGAATTTCATTAGGTCTGTGTAGTTTGTATTGTGAAAAATTTGCAAAATGCCGAAGGTAGCAATAGAGGAAGACACAGATATTTTGGTGAAAAGAAGACCAAGAGGTTTGATTTGTAGATTGGAACCTGATAATACACAATGGATAATGCAATTTCCAAGATCAACTCAATTAATGAGAAATGCGGGTAGGTTTTCCTTCTGTGAAAAGTTGCAGGGTTATAATACACAGGTGACTCGGGATTTCATTAAAAATTACAAAGAAGGTGTGGTTCAGCTCAAGAATTTGAAGGCTACGGTGAATGAAGAATCTGTTGCAGAAGCAATAGGGGTTCCAGCACAAGGAGAAAGGTGGTTTAAGCAGCAGGATTTTAGGGGCAATTATGGCGAGTTCTTGTTGCCAGGGTTTGAGAAATTGGTTTGGAAGAATGGTATTCATGTAAGTAAGATGGAACCCAATTGGCAAATTCCTTTGGAAATGGTTCAAAATTATATCACTTGTGAAGGTCGCTATGATAGAATCCTCAAGTGTCATTTGAGGTTGTTAATGCATCTCAATGGAAGTTTAAAACTTAATCTTCAATTTTATCTGTTAAAAATATTGCAAAAGATGGTCACATGGGTTCAAACCCATCCAGAACACACTGCTCGTTCTATATATCACCAGGGTTTGATCAAATTAGTGTTGATTTCACAATTGAATAAAGAAGGACGAAGTTGGGAAAGTTTTTTGTTAGAGTTAGGGTTTGAAGAAAATATTAAAGAAAAAGAAAAAAAGGGTAGGAAAAGATTTGAATCAACAAATGGAAAATCATGAAGAACAGACTGAGCATATTGCAGCAGAAGGAAAGGGTTTTGTAGAAAATCCAAATCAAATAAATAACTTGTTTCCTGAAGCTTCAGTTACAGATGAAACATCAAATAAACAACTAAAATAAGAGCATAAAAATCCTGAAACGTTGAGTATGGTTATTAAAAATATAACTTCAAAGAAAGAACAACGAATTCAGGTTTTGAATCCACAAAGCATTAGTTTAAAGCCTAGGACTAGGCTAAGGAGTAAGATGCAGGCAGAAATGGAATTAGTGCATATTCCAAGGAATAGAAATGAAGACTGTGGAGAGCTTGTAATGGTAAATGATTCTTTCAGTGAGGAAACTATACATGCATCCAAGGATCAATACTCTTTAGAAAATGAAAATTTCATTGATCATTGGGGTGTTGGCGTCTAAAATCGGCCTCCTAAAGAAAATAATAATAAAAGCCACATCACACTACAAATATGCCATGCCAGATTAAATCTAATGAAAGTCAACCTAAATCGTCTCATTAATGGTAGTTGACAACTATATTGAGTTAATGTAGAGTTAAGAGATATTGGTTAAAAATATTAATGAAATATTTAGATTCTTATGCACACATAATAAATGATAGGAAATTTTTTAATTTTATATTATTATTTTTTTAAATGAATAGACCACCACTTTTTATATATTTAATAAATGTAAAAGTCAAATATATTCATTTATAATGAAAAATATAATTATAATACTATTAAAAATATATAAAAAAATCACTATTATTTTTTAATATAAATTTTATATTAATTCATATAAAAAATATTACATCACATAAAATAAAAAACAATAAACTATGTATATTCATATTATTTTTTAGATTAATATAAAAAAAAAAATTGTGGTTTAATGGGTAGGTAGGTAAGAGAGAAAAAAAGTAAAATCAAATTTTATTATAATTTTAGTAACATTAAAAATAGTTTTTTATTTTTTATTTTGTTAGTATTTAAATGTTTTATTTATTTTTGAATGTAATAATTAAATATATTTATTTTTTAAATATTATTTACTAATATTAAAAATACTAAATATCTTTTATTTAGTATTTAAAGATAAGTTTATTTAAAATTAAATATTATTTAGTTTTCTTTTTAAAAATTTGATTAATAAATGTTTTTAGTATTTCAAAATGCTTCCACTACAATTTTAATTAATGCGAAGGTTATGTTTTAGAGGAGTTAAAAGTAGTGATCAAATAAAATATTCTATATTTATTAGTTAAAATTTATTTATCTTATTTCGAGGTGATCTTTTCAAGAACTTAACCAAGGTGGGGTTGATACGGAGTTAGCTATTGTCAAATAAAAATATGACACATAAGCATTATGTGTCCAACTCAACCATAATGGTTGACCAAAGATATTAAAATTCTGTTGGTTTAAAAATTCAACTAAATCCAGCTCATCCATGGCATAGTTTTTTATAAAGCCCATTTTAGACCCCAAATTTCCTCTAATTGACAAGTAAATAGGTGTATTATGAAGACTGTTCAGTCTCAAAATCTCCACAAGAAGATGAAGTTCTTGCGAAAGAAAAGGCTATTGAAATAGCTCCAGAGTTGAACCAGATTAAAAAGTCTCTACAGACATATAAGGAGCAAACCAAGTTTTTGCAGAATATCAATGAAAAGTTAATGACTGTAAATAAAAGGTTACGAGAAGACTTGGAGGAAAAAAAAACCGATTACCAAAAGCTACTTTCAATATCTAAAGAGTTCTTGAAAGAGAAGAGAGTTATCCAGAAGCAATATGAACACATGAAGACCCGGAGTAAAGAGGCGCACAATCAAATGGAGAATAAGGATGCTGAATTTGCCAAATTGCAAAACAAATCCTAGGTTTTAAGTGATCTGACTGTTTTAGCATAACCTTCTAAGATTCTTTAGAATTGGGATGATAGTTTGCTTTGAAAGTAATTAGGGTTTGACAGATGTCTATTTTTATTTCTATTTGTATTACACTTGTATTAAGTCTGTTTTAGAAGATCGACTTTTCTATTTTTGAAGAAATTCGATCCATGAAAATAGGATCTGATAATTGTTTCAAAAACTCAGAAGTTTTTGTATATAAGGACTAGTAGTTAGATGTGATGAGGGTGGCAATCAGAGATGGGAACCCAGTTTTGAATATGAATTGTAAGACATAAAAAACTCTTTGCATCTTTAATACAGGACTTACTTTGATATGATTATGGTTATGAGCTTATTTTGTTCTTTTTTATGAATTGTATTTTTATTGTAAATTTATCTTGTGTATGGTCATCTTAAAATCCATTACATGATTCTTATGATAAGGCGCAGTTACCATTTAATATTTGGTGATAGAACCAAGTTCATTTCATAAATTCATGCTCGTACTCCTTTTGTTATTGAATTTTGTATTTTATTTTATGTCATGCAGCTCTATGATGGTTATTTGATTTCTCTGTATCTTTTGATTGCATACCAATTCTTTTTTTTTTTTTTTTGATTCTATAATATTGAATTATCTTTAAAGATTTCTCTAAAAGCTTGAACCCGAATAGTCTAGGTTCAACCTTAGGGATAACACCCCATAAAAAATAACATAATGAAATAATCTAAAAACATACAAACAAATATTTAAAATTTTTTTTTTTTAAATAGTTAATAAATAAATAAATTTCAAAAATAAAACATTATTTCATTAAAAATAATATCATGCATATCACATCATGGTTGATGCCCTTGACTATTTATGGCATTGTGTCAGAGATGCCTCTGACCATTTTGATTGTTACTTAGATAGTATCACCTGATATGTTTCTTATATATGGGTCTCAAGTGTGATTTTGTATTTTTGAATCACATATATCGTTTATCTATGGCTTTAGATTTTCTAGTCTTTTTAGAACAGTATATTATCCAATTAATGGGGAATATAATGTCATGTATTTCGATCAAATGAACATATATGAATTATGCCTTAGCGGACATATATGAGGTCAACCATCTTGTGGGAGATCTTCGTACATCGGTTCTTTAATCATTAATAAAGAACTTAGATTTTTCTTTCTAGGAAAAAAAATCGCATCATGGTTGAAATTTGACGTCATACCTTGCACGTAGAGAAAATTATATATGTCGTTTTATTTTAACATTGCCTTTTATTTGACGTTTAAATCTTAATTGTATCTTAGTCATAAAAATAATAGGTGATTTGTTTTTAATAACATTTATAATAACTATGAAACATTGAATTTTCATATATTTCCTCATATAATACACAAATACAAAGTTTTTTCCAGAAGAAAATATCAGTTCCTTGTTATTTCATTGAAATCAAAGGTAACTTTGTTACAACATCAGCTATTGATGTACACATGGCATAAAAACAATTATGTTCATCATCAGTAGACAGATACAGTAGATAAGCTTCGCAGGTATACTTGACTAAACCTTCAAAGGTATCTCAAATAATCTGAGAATCGCGACTACATCCACACCACAATCATTCAACAAACAGAGAATACATGACGTGTACTAAAGCAGCTTATCCAAAGAAGCAATACCAGAGTGAGATCAGTAATATGAGGGAATCATCCACCTCAATCATCCAAAGGATGTCAAAAAAACTTCAACACATAAATGACAAAAAATCACATGCTTAGGGCTAGAAGAGCTAAAATGTGCCCTGATTAGTGCATTCACCATCTGTGAATTTAGTATACTATAAAAGGCCTGAGGCCAAGGTTAAAGCTTCTTTTGGATAAGCTATCAGCCTTAGTATTGTGTTCTCTGAATATGTGAACCGCATCTAGTTGGATGAAGAAGGGTTCCAGATCACGGATACATTGACACCAGCCATCAAGACCAAGTGAAGATAGTGCTGATCTTCTATTGAACTAGTTGATGATGACAGTGGAGTCTCCGTGACTATGTAGAGTGGGTAAACCCAAGGATTTAGCACAATATAGGAGAGTCCATAAAGCAAGTAGTTCAGATCTTTTGTTAGTACTCAAACCAACACCCATTTTTATGCAAAAGTAGTGATCATGACTGATCAAAAGATGAACACTTATACCTCCTGTTCGATTGGTTGAAGCCCCATCAAAGAAGCCAGCAGAAAAATCATAAATAGGATCCAGTCCAATAATTCTCCTTTTAGTTTCTGCTGAGACAAAACAGAATAGAGCTGAAGTTGTTCCATGATAGTGTGTACAATAAAGAGCAAATCAGGCTTTTTGTCTTCAAAAATACATTTGTTTCTGGACAGCCAAATTTGCCAAGTCAAAAGAGGAGGAAGATAAATAAGATTATTTCCTTTGCTGAACCAAGAAGAAACATTGAGTATGTAGTTAGCCTCCTTCCAAAAAAATGGAATGCCAAGAGAGGAGCTAATGTGAGATATTACCAGTCTGGTGAAGCTACACTCATGAAATAAATGATTAACTGATTCATAAGCTGTTTTGCACAGGTGGCACCAATGCGGTCCAATCCAACCTTTTTTGATGAGGTTGTCCCAGGTATAGACCTGATTTGATAGATAAAGCCAACTAAAGCAAATAATTTTCAGAGGGATGCGAAATTTCCAAAATTTGATAAGGGTATCAGCTGGTCTACTGGTGACAGAGATATTGGAAATCAGCTCATACATTAAGTTGGCTTTGACCGAGCCCGTCATATTATTATACATCCAAACCATAGTATCAGGTGAATTACTAATGCGGACTCCACCATGATGTAGGCCTTTAATGTACTGAGTCCAGACAACCTTCCAATGACCCCCCAGTTCAAGCTCCTCTACAGTGAGCCAATAATTAGTAGATGTAGTAGCATCCCCCCAATTAAGAGAATCTGATAGGTAAGAAATACCATAATCTTTCATATATAATATGAGATCCTCCGATAAGATATATTTAGATGTGAGACCATCTATAAGATCGATACCAATTTTAATACTCTTTCCATTACCAGTCTTCCACCCCAGGCATCTAGTAATCCAGGAAATAGCTCTGATGAAACCATTCTACATATGTGAAGTACCCTGAATCGTGAAGGATTGTTGGCGAATCCAAACATTAACTGGCAGGTTTTTGAGATATTTGTGCTTAATGATCTGAGACTAGAATCCATCGCCATTAAGAACAAGCTAGAGACTTTTAGTGCGTAAGGCCAAACTGAACCAATCAAGATTTTTTTTGTTCCAGCCACCAAGATCGTATGGCTTGGAAATGGTAAGCTAGTCCACCAAATGGTATTTATGATTCCCCGATGAATTCCCCCATAAAAAGTTGAAGATATATCTCCTGATATAAGATAAGATGGTGTTGGGCATGCGTGCCAATGAGAGACAATACACAGCGAGACTCATCAGGACAGACTTGACAAGAACCAATCTTCCACCTAGTGACAATAATTTATAGGTCCAATTACTTAACTTTTTTTCAAACTTCTGTATGAACCATCTCCAATCCTTAATACCATAACCCAGGGGTTTGAGATAGTATCCCAGGTATTTGAATCCAGAAGTGAGGGGCTCCATTTTACAGGGAAGGAATTTGCATATCCTTTGTCTGATAGTCTCATCAATGTCATTGAATAGGAAAGATGATTTGGCCACATTGATTTCCATTCCTGTAGCAGAGCAGAAAGTATCCAGAATTTCCTTATAGTGTTGCCACTCTTCAACTGTACCCATGCCAAACAGAATAGCATCATCTACAAAAAGTATATGTGTGAAATTCAAACTTGGTGATACTTTAATACCAGATCTATTCCCCCCTGTTGAGTGTGTTTTAAATCAATAAAACTCAGGCTTTCAATGATCAGTATAAAGAGTAGGGGAGAAAGGGGGCATCCCTATCTGATACCTCTCGAGACTTGAAAGAATTTTGATGGAGTCCCATTAATAGGAACAACAAAATTGGTTGACTCCACACATCCCATAATCCAATTCACAAAGGAGCTTGGTATCCCAATCTGTAGTAGAACCAATCTCAAGAAAGCCCAATTGACCCTATCAAAGGCTTTCCCCATATCAAGTTTCAATACCATCACTTTCTGTTTTTCAACCTTGATGGTATGGAGTACTTCTTGAACAATGCCAACAGGTTCTATAATCTATCTATTATGAAGGAACCCAAACTGATGCTTAGGAATAGCCTTGTCAAGTACCACTTTAAGTCTGATCACTGCCAGCTTAGAAATACTTTTGTAAATCAAATTGCACAAGGAGATGGGTCTGAACTCGGCAAGAGTAGTCGGCTTGTCACACTTAGGTATGAGAGTAATAAAGGTAGCATTGAGGGCTCCTATAACCCTTCCATCCAACCTAGAGTGTTCAATTGCTTTTAGAATATCAATCCCAACAAGATCAAAGAAGTGGAAGTAGAATTCGACCAGCCATCCATCAGGTCTGGGACTTTTATCTTTTTTGAATCCTTTGAGTACAGCTTCAACTTCTTGAAAAGTAAATGTCGACTGAAAGAGATCTTTGTCCTCCTCCTGTACAAAGGAAGGAAATAGTCCAATGACATTAAGTTGTGCCTCTATATTAGTTTTACCATCATCAGAGAAAAGTTCAGAGAAATGTTGTACACCCAGAGCCTTTAGCTTGGTGTCATCCTCAATAATTTCCCCACTCTGGTTTTCGAGTGCCCAAATTGACTTAGAATTTCTTCTGGCAGAGGCAAAAGAGTGGGAAAATTTGGTATTGGCGTCACCCTCCTGGATCCAATCCACTCTACTTTTGAGCTTCTATGTAAGGATCTGGTGTGCCAATAGGGAGTCATTCCTAGCTTTCAAGTGGGTAAGTAAAGTGGAGTCCTCAGCCAAGAGAATACCAGAGTGGTGAGAAGAGAGGAGTTCATGTATGGCCGAGTCTATCTCAATGTTCTCCTTCACTCTCAAAGAGGTCTTCTATTTTTCCCAAGTCTTAACTGTGTTCTTGAGTCTCTGCAACTTAAAGTTAATGTCAAACATGGGACCAACAGTGGGAACAGGTGCCACCCAAGAGTTAGTTACAAGATCGACAAAGTCTGCTTCAAGGAGCCAAGCTCGATTGAATTTAAAAGGATAAAGGTGACACTTCAGACAAAAATTCCATTTGAGACACATCAGATAGTGATCCGAGATTTTAGAGGGTTGAGTCCAAGAGTGATAGCTACCAAGGAGAGGGATAAGATGAAAGGATGCTAGGAATATGTCTAGTCTTTTGCTTACACCCTCAGTGCCAACTCTATCGTTTCTCCAAGTAGGGCCAATAGTGGTGGGAGCAAGATCCACCATATTCATAGAATCCAATAACTGGGCAAAGTAAAGTGCAAGATGATTCAGTCTAGCACAGTCACCCCAAAACATCAAGATCAGAGAGTGTAAAGTTTAAATCACCAGCCAGTATGAGATTGGGGAAATTGAAGATACCCCCAGAGACAGCTAAGTCCCAAAAGAGGTTATGTTGGCATATGGTCCATAGCAGTTAATAATGGAAAAGACAGAATCAAGACCTTTGAAACTAGCAAATAAAAGAATACCAGCAAAGGAGTGATAAGCTTTACAACGAATCAAACAAGGATTCCAAGCCGAAAGGATACCGCCAGAGAGGCCATGTGCATCAAGAGCACAGTATTCCCATCCAAGCTTAATTTTGGCAAACAATCGAAGGGCATAAAAATGGTCACACATCATCTCTTGTAACAAGATAATGTCAGGGTTAAGTGATGAGAATAACTCTTTGAGGGCTTTTTGTTTGGTAAGCCCCCCGAACCCACGTATGTTCATGGAGACAATCTTCATGGGTCAACCTAAAAGATAGGTGACTTTTCTCTAAGTTCCTGGGAGGGAGAGTGGTCTATGGCTGCTGCTTTGATACGGGCTGAAAGACGAGTGTAAAGTTCTGAGGGGGCTGGGAAGAAGTTCTTTTGTCTTTCTTAGACTTCTGAATAGTAACATACTCAAACCTAATCGAGTCAAGTGGTAAAACTAAAGGAGAGATAGGGAACTTGTCAGTGACAATGTCCAAGGCTTTAAGAAGAGTAGGATCAGAGAAAGAAGGTGTAGTTAAAGGACTATTGGGGGAACCAGAAGTGGGAGGAGGAGAGGATCAAGGAAGGTGTGGGAAGTTCTCCAAGGTGTAAAGCGGAGGAGAGACAACTACAGAATGGTGGGAAGTATCAGAAAGAGTGGGAGGTTCAGAAGGAAGTGTAGAGACCGGGGTTGGTCGAGTTCTGGCAGCTGAGAGGGCTAGTGTCTCTACGTCATTAATAAATTGAAGTTTGCCTTTTGTAAGGTCACCAAAGGAGGTAGGTGAGGAGGAGTCATAAGGTCCAACCGGAGAAGGAGTACCAATGGAATCGAGAGTAGGAGCGGTCTCCAGTTGAGTACCAAGCAAGGAAGAGTGCTGAGGCGAAAGGGCGTCCAAGGAGTCCAGAGAAAAATCAGAGTTAGAGAAGCCAACACACAAGGGAATACCCTAAATTAAGGAGGAACATGTTTTCCTCAGATGTCTCGTCTCGTGGCAATAACTGCAATGGAAGGGCATATTCAAATAATCAAGTTTTTGGGTAATGACCACGCTGTTACAGTCAATATCAATTTCAGGTAAGAGGCCATGAGTAACGTCAAGTTTGACAAGAACTTTGGCAGTGTGTTTGTCAAAGATAGAATGGAAGTCTTTCTCCAGCGAGACAAACCTTCCAATAGTATTTGCAATGTCGGTAAGGATATCTTTGGACCAGAGAGGGAACAACAGTGTCGGCATAAGAACCTACAGATGCCGTTTGATAACCTGTTCTTTTAAAGGGTCAAAATTCGTATGCCACCAACTGAGAATGAGGGAACCATTACCAATGGTCCAGAGTGAGTTCAGGATACGAGAGGCATCTGTGTCTTCGAGAAATACAAAGACCAACCATCGGTTAGCCAGAAGACTGATAGTAGGGACATAACTAAGGATGGGTTTCCAGTGAAGAGTGGCCTAGGCCACCCATTCCTCTCTGTTCATTGAACAATACTCCAAGCGTCCAATGAGTGCCCGGTGACATAGGTCAGAAACTCTGTCAAGCATAACTTCTATGCCGACAACAAAACGACGTTTATGGTCCAGTGCAGTAAGAATCTAGGTCTTACGGCTAGCCTGAAGACGCGGGGGATGTGTAGTGCCACCCCTAGTTCCGGAGGGCAGGGTAAGTCCCGAGGAGGCCATCAAAAGGCAGAAGAGGAAGGCAGGAAAAGTGATAGCGGTACCTAAACCCTAGGTTGTTAGCAGCGAAAGGCACGAAGCTGAGACGGGAATATGACAATAGAAACCCAAGAGGTACAAACCCACGAAGAACTAAACCCGTCATCGGAACAAAAAGATACAATAAACCAAACCCTACAAAAAATAATAATAAAAAACCCACCTAATTCCCACTTTTTGGTATGGTTGGTACTAGCCCTCTGGGAAGAGGGTGAACTCCATGAAACCTAAGACAACCCGCAAGCCGGTAAAGGACCAGAAGGGACAGACGGGCCAAAACCCAATGAATAAAAAAACAAGATAGATAATAAAAACAAGCGTAACAGGAGAGTACCTGAACAGTAATGGACCGAGGAAGATGTCGGAGCCAAAAGTAGATAGGTTGACCAAGCGCTGAATATTTTCCACAGGAACCGGCGCAAAATGCTGAGAACCATCAACCGACTTAATCTTCGGTCGTTTACAAAAACAAAGTTTACAAAAATATAATAAAAAAACAAGAAAAACATAATAAACATAATGATTGAACCAAGCACACACATAAATATAAAGATAACGAAGACTTAATAATCATGAGAGCCCTTAAATAAGCATTTTCACACGGCTACCAAATACTGTGGGCCCAAAAAACCATAACCTAGTCTACCTAACAATAGGAGACAAAAAAACCATGACAAAAATCAAAATTTTCATATTATATATATATATTAGTAATACTAATAACTAATGAGTAATAGTAATAGATAACATTGATATAGATATAAATATTAATAACGGTTAAACATAAAAATGTACTTAGTAATATTAAAATTGAGACTTCATTAATTATTAATAACTATTACTTTTATAAAATAACACTATTTTAACTTTTAAAATAACAAATAACACAGCTATTTACCCATCAAATTTCAAATAATATATCACATGTTTCTTTAAATACCTTAAAACACATCAAAATTCCACCAAATCCCACATATATGTGTTTAAAGTTTGACCAACCCTTGGGCGTCACGTCACACGTGATCTATAAAATACTAATCCCAATTCCAAGCTGTCCCATCTAAATATCATTTTAAAGTTGTATATTGACACGTGCTACTTTAATGGCTATGGTTGTTGGTGTATGTATGTGTCCATGATCTTTCCTATGCACATACATACATTCATAAACGTATGCCCTAAAACGTTATAGTACGATGACGTGTCTATTATTAGCTTCACCTACTACAAAACTTTCAAGGCCAGCTTATGTGGCCCACCATTGACCCTTAAAAAGCGCAACGTGAATAATACTGAAGCTGACGTGTACAAAAACTTGGTGCAAATTTTAAATGAAGTCCCTGTCAATGTGGGTCTAATTTCAGTGTTGTCTTTCTCTTCACGTGATCTACGTGATATGGAACCAAATCTTGAAGCTCTGCCATATTACGCTTCAAATAAAAATTATATCATTTTAAAAAGAAATTTTCATGGTCAGAGAATCTACCAAGATATGAAAATCTTGGAAGTATATTCTACTTGGGATTCTAATGACAGGTGAGGACTCAGAGTTATAACATTTGTGAAAATCTTGGAAGTACTTAGGATTATATTGACAGGTGAGGAGTCAGAGTTATAATTTTAGTGGGTGTCTTATTGGTAAAGCCAACCACACTATACGAAGCAAAGAATATGGAACATGCACCTTGACTTGTCAATTTGATATATTAATGGCCTGATAGTTTTCATGTCTATAATTAGGTATAATTAGGCATCTCCTCTTATGGTAGTTGTCCTTTGTGACAATTAGAGAGTTGAGAGTCATGCTAATACCATATTTCAATCAATATCCTAAAATTGTGAAAGAAAGCCTTATTTAATGATTTTGCATCTAGGCTTTATGCAATGATATGTTGAATCATGTATGGATGTACAATAAATAACTCCTAATTTGTGACTTCTTGAATATGTTACAAATGATATTTTTTCCCACTTTTTTAAAGCATTGTTCTATTCCTGTTGTAGACAAAACCTGAAAGAATTCTCTTGCTTGAAATGGTTCTTTCTCTCGTGGAAAGAGAGTGAGCGAGCTCGAACAAAGAATGACTGCCATGCCTTTAAATGAACAAAAAAATGAGGTAAATGCTATTGTGATTCAAACTTGAGATTTCAAGATGAAATTCAAACACAAAGAGGCTAAAACATATAAATATTACAACATTTAGCACCAACAAACCATAGAGATTTCTTTTCATATATAGCGATGAATTAATGATGTCAAATCATCCTTGAAGTGCATAAATCCATGAATTAATTAACAAAATGTGACAATATTTAGGGAAATAATAAGTAAACAACTTCATCCCTTAAACCTAACATTCTTCTCAAAAATAACATAATTCCTAGATAAGTTATATAGTTGAGATCCATCATCATCATTAGTTTTTTTAGTTCATGATTGCAAGGCAGTTGCAATGAATGATCCCTAACTATACATTTTGTTGAAGTTATCTTGTTCAATTAAAACATACAATCATTGGCTCATAATTATTCTGCTTTTCAACAACATAAAAACTTTGCCATGGCCCTAGCTTGAATTCACGAGTATTACTATGGCATTGATAATAGGGAGCCATACATTTCTCAAGTTATTGAAAGTTGAGATCAAAACTTTATCCTGCTTACCCTATCATAAGGTTTGGTCTAGACCTTCGGAGATCTTGGATCATTACTCGATCTGTTTGGATTGGGTGGAGGTGGGGAAGAGACCGCCTACACCATTTTATTTCAACCATACTTGGCTATTGGATGTGGAATTTGTCGATTTTGTGAAATTGCAGCGGCCCGGTCTTGTTGTGAAGGATGTTGTTGGGGATATGGCTATCCTGGTGGAAAAACTTAAGCTTTTGAAACAACTTGTTAAGGACTGGCAACGCCTGAGAATGTGGCTAGGGGCACTAAGCTCGCATAGATCAAGACCTCGATTGTCAATCAGTTTTTGTTGGCACCTATGGGTATTCTATCAGTGGAAGAGACTACACAAATTTTTGAGCTGAAAGCCTGCAAAGACACTTTACTGGCGTTTGAGGCTTAAAAGTCGGGCTATTTGGATCGATCAGGGGGACGCAAATTCTAATTTTTTTCAAAACTTTTCCAATGCTCGTCATAACATGAATGCTATTTGGGAGTTACATGATCATGAGGGTAAGCTATGTACTGATGATGCATCTCTAAAGGTGGATGCAGTTGATTTTTTTCCCACTACCTTCAAGGAGGACAACACATCTCACATCCATGAAGAACTGCAGGTGATCAAATGTTTCCCTACTTTTTTCGATTAAGAGAAGGTTGAAGAAGTGGGCAAGGTTGTCACTCTAGCAGAAGTAGAGTTAGTGTCGAAGGCCTTTGCCAAGGAAAAGAGTCCTGGGCCAGATGGGTGGACAATCGAATTCTATTTGAATTTCTTTGATTTGGTGGGTAAGGAACTCTTGGCGGCAGTGGAACAATCCCATAGGGAGGGTTTTGTCACTAAGTCACTTAATGCTACTTATCTTACACTGATCCCTAAATGTGATAAGCCTTTGTCCTTTGCAGAAATTCGGTCGATCTCACTTTGTAATCTAGATTACAAGGTCATTACCAAGATTATTTCCAACAGACTGGAACCTTTACTTGCTAAGGTGATTTCTGAGGAACAACTTGGTTTCCTCAAGAACTGACAAATCTTAGAAGCTGTGGGGATCACCCAAGAGGACCTACACACCATCAAAACTTATGATTTGGAGGCCTTAATTCTTAAAATTGATCTGGTGAAGGCGTATGATAGGGTCTACTAGACCCTGTTGAGGCTCATTTTATTACATGTGGGATTGGCATGGGACACTGTCAACTGGATTATGGGGTGTGTGATGTCGAAAATTTTTGGGGTACTCATTAATGGTACACCTTCATCCTCTTTTATTGCGAGTCGGGGTATTAGGCAGGGGTGCCCACTTTCTCCATTATTGTTTCTCTTGGTGGTGGAAGGACTGAGTTTAATGATTGTAGATGCCAAAGGACAAGGTAAAATCACGGGCATTGTTTTCTCTTCGGCTATAGCCCTTACACACCTATTTTCCATGGATGATGTTGTTCTTTTTGGTTGGGGTTCCATTGAGGAGTGGCGATGCTATAGATCCGTTATTGACATCTTCTCTATTGCATATGGTATCTTGGTTAGTATTGAAAAATCATCTTTTTTTATGAATAATCTGGATGATTCTCTTGTTATTGATATTAAGGTCTTCTTTCTCTTCAAAATGGATCCGATTGAGGTTGGGTTTAAGCACCTGGGATTTTGGTTGAAACCTTTTAATTATCTTATCAAATACCGAAATGGCTAGTGAAGAAATTTGGAAAGAGAGTTAATAACTTGACTTATAGATCACTTTCTTTGGGTGGTAGGCTCATTCTCCTTAAATATGTCGAGTCGTATTCTGGTTTACTGGTTTTCACTTTTTAAGATCCCGTGTTCGATCATCAAGTCCATCACAAGGTTTATGCATAATTTCTTATGGGGTGGACTGGATAAAAACCATTTGAAACATTTGCTCCATTGGAATACTATCACCAAACCATATTCTTGTGGGGGATGGAACATCAAGAATCTTGACTGGTTTAGTTGTTCACTCATGATGAAGAATCTATGGATGGAATTGAATGGCACCAGTATCTGGAATAAGATCCTTTAGTCCAAATACTTGCATAAGGTATCCTTAATTGACTAGTTTAGATTGGAAACCCATTCGGTTGCGAAGACCTTTTTTATCTCGAATGGATTTATTAGAGTCACTGGATGGGTTAGTAAAGCACTCAGCTGGAAAGTGAGTAACGGTGCTTCGATACTGGTGGGAACTGATGCTATTGTGGGTATGGAGAAGACTTTTTTGTCTTAACTTGGAGCTTGTTTGATCATCTCCAGGATTTTGGACTGAAGAATCTTGAACATGTTAGGATTGGATGCGATTTTCCTACCTCTAGATTGTATTCGCTCTCTGCTAGAGATATGGATCTTTCTAGTGAATGGTTTGTGAAATGGGACAACTATGTCTCCAGCCTATCTTCAGCGGGTGTTTAGCTGCAAGAAGTCAAGGACAAGTTGGTTTGGTATTACAATGACAAGTCAAGGTAGTTCTCTGTTAAGTTTTCCTATCAGTTCCTTGTTGACAAACATTTGGTTGTGGTGGACTATTGGTGGCATAAGGAGCTTTGGTATTGGAACTTCCCACTTAATATCAAATGCTTCTCTTGGATATTCATTAATAATAAAATTAATACTTGGGATATTTTAGAAGTTAAAGGGCGGACAGGACCAAATTTATGTCATCTTTATGTTGTAGAGGCCAAATCTGTGGAACACCTTTTCAGGAACAAATCTTTTGGGAAAGATGTTTATTATGCAGTTGCCTCTCATTTTGGTTTATCAATTCTATGGGATGATTGTTATTTGTTGGCTTTTCTGAACAGTTGGGTGAGGATGGGGTCTAAACCCATGTACCTTCATTTTTTCTGCAACTGTCTTATTTGGAAAGCTAAGAATGATGTAATATTTTAGGACTTGATACAACATGTACATTTTGTAAAGTTAGGTGTCCTTCAGCTCATTTCATATTTCCTTGAACCTGTTAGGGTGAAGAAGACTCAAAATATTGGGAATGCCCGTGAGGTGTCTGCCTCTATGGGTTTCTTTGATGGTGTAGCGCAATCTTATATTGGTGGTGTCGAAATGGTACTGTATATCAGTAAGTCACATTATCTTCATCTTATGTTGGGTTGTGGTCCCAATACGAATACCAAAGATGAGATAATTTCCCTTTGGGGACTACTCTTTGTTTCTTCTGTCATGGGTCTTCCACATCTTAGAGTATTGGAGACTCTAGGATTATCATCGACTGGGTTAACAAAGTGGCCAACCTATAGGTACTAGAGCTGGAACACTGGTGTGCTCATACTTTGTCACTCAAGGACACCTTCCTTTGATTTGAATGTCAGCATATCTATAGAGAACACAATGAATAGGAATATGTCTTGTCCAAGTCGACGCTACATATCACTATGGGTCTTTTATCGTTGTCAGAATTTTTGGATGGGGAATTGATTTCCTCCTCCACTTTTAAGATTTTTTACTCTTGAACCTTGGGCTTCACAGGTGATGGGTGGATTATGGCTCTATAATTTTGTTGATTGTGCATTAGATTGAGAATCTAGCTATTTTCATACAATGTTTATCTATGGTTTGTATATCATTTGTATTTCATGTTATCATAGGAGGTCAGATTACATAGCAGAGATCTAGTATCATAGTTTGAGAGACTTTTGTAGATTTGGTAGTACGTCTATGATAAATTATTGACTCCCTGTTGGGTGGGACTAGTGTTTTGAGAAAAAGGTCTATATTGTGCCTTCCATTAATGTAACATGTTTCTTTAATATAAAAGAAATGACTTTTCTGCTTGAAAATCCATATACATTGTCTTTCAACAAAAGTGGAGTTGGATCACCTAGTCATCAATTTATTGTGCTTTTCACAATAAATTCACACAAAAGACAGACACACACATATAATTATATTTAAAATTCCCTAGGTGGTTTATATTGACATTGATGTTAATTTCAATATAACTTCATGTTTCTCCTCCACAATGGGTAGTAACAAATATATTTTATCACAATAAATCATATTCACACCCACTACTTTAGGCCTCCCACATATGGATCAACACAACCCAAAATTATTTTTCAATTGAAACTTGCTTCCTAATCTCCCCATGAATCAACAAATAAAGGAATCAATGGTATCATCTGGTTTCCACTCAAATCCATGTTATAGATACTATGAATTCTACCAAGATTCCTAAGAATGGCACCCAAAAGCTTATTGTTATCAAAGAAAAATAAGTAAAATTCTTCAATCTAACCATAGTATCTAGAATCCTTCCAATGACACCTATAATTGACAACCCAATACATTCCTATCTGCTTACTTTGTCCCAAAATCCATGTATTAATCCACCCAATTGATTTCCACTAAGATGAAGATCTCTCAAGCCTAGAATTATTTTGAGTAATAATGAAATTGACTAGATAAGTTATTATAGCTAAGATAAACAATTATGTTTACTCTAAGGAGTAGATGTCTTAACAAGTTAGGATAATATGCATGGACCATAGGCCACATAGAATCACATATCCACAACGCGAAATATGAGAGCTCAATATGATCTCCTAGGGATAAGGTTGGAATCAACCCGTTTACATAACAAAGGAGAAACTATAACAAAGAAATTTTGGAAATTGAAATCACACACAAGGATGTTATAATTTCTCTAAGTTTCATCGCACTCTTATGTGGTTCAATTTGGAACACGTGTTCAATGATTTCTTGTTATGTTCTCATTCACTTTGCATATGGTTTTAGACCTAAGGTTAAGATTTTGCATGGGAAATTTGATCATTCTACCCAAGACAATTTGTGTATCGGACATGTGTTGTACACTTTCTAGGTTCACATGGAAAAGGGGGTCAAGGGCTGGAGCCTCCAAAGGAAATTATTTGGTTTTTCATTTTATATGTTTTGTGTTTTTTCAACCAATGGTTTTTTAGCCCGTTGTAAATTAATTGTGGTTGTAATCTAATTCAAGTTGAGGGATTAATGTTTTGGATGCTCTAATATTTATTGTAAATAATGGAGATGATACAATGAGGTAGAGAAAGGATAAAATATTTGCTAGGCTATTTTTCTCGGTTAAGGGTTTCCAAGGTAAACCTTAGTGTACTGTGTGTGCAAACCACTGCTATTATTTGTGTTTTAGATTATGTTTAGCATTTTTTTTTCCAAAGGTTCACCAAACACTTCATCTGGTACCAAAGCAAGGTTATTGACTTTGGGGGGATGGATTTATTTCCAAGGTTTAACTCTTTACATGAAGACCATGGGTATTGTAGGTATGTGATAAATCTATATTTTAATGGGAGAATTGAGTAGTGAATCATGTGAAGAAAATGGAAAACAATTCAAGAATAGAAATAGAGGAGTTTAACTACTAGAGCTTCAAGTTATGGAAGTTGAAGATAAAATATATTCTAATATATAGAATAGTGGGTTGTGGTGGATCTAGGTACAAAACCCACTAGAATGTCAAAGGAAGACTGAGAAAATATGGAAAGAAGAGACATAAGCATTATTTGACTCTACCTTTCATATCCAATATTGTTGAATGTCTTTGGAGAAGACAATGCAAAGTTGTGGGATAAGTTGGGCAATTTGTATCAGTTAAAGTTTCTGGTAAACAAGTCATTTCTTCGAAAGAAGTTTTGTAATGTTGGGATGGAGGATGGTGAGAATCCATATTCATGTAATAATAATAGATAAATAAATATGAATTGAATTGATGATATTTCAAAATTATTGGCCCGCCTTAAATATGGGTTGGGAACCAATCCGAGGAGTCACATCTGCTTACATTAAAATAATAGTATTTATTAATTAATTATTAATTTATATTATTATATCTTTATTTATATTTTGTTTCTAATTTATGTTCGTAACATTTCCACCCCCATTAAGGCTAGCTTTGTCCTCAAAGTTGATTTTGCTAATGTCAACTCTATTCTGTATTTGTGATGAAATGTTGACTTGAGATGTGTAGTCTAGATTGTTTCCTTTATCTTGATGTGGGCCTAGACCTTTGTCTTGTAATCCTTTCTGCTTGAATGGCGAGTTTCTAAATCTATTCAACCTATAATTACTTCCCTTCCAACTGAATTCCATGTATTGTTCCTGAAGGTTGGTAACGTATGTGCCTAAATTTAATAGCCATTCGGCTCCTAACACCATATATACTCCTTTGAGTAGTAAGGCATAACAATTGAACTGTAAATTTAAGTTTTGTATTTCCACAAGAACCTTATGACATTTCCCTACTTCTTCTATATGTTGGTCGTCAATAGTTGATCCCTTGAGATTCTTCACGTGGTATACAAAAACGTTAAGACATTTTTCTCGTTTGATCTCAATTAGATTATGTGTGCTCCTAGAGTCAATTAAAATTGTGATGTCGTTATTCTTAATCCTCCTTGTAAGTAGTAATCTCTTTGGGCCTGATTTTCTTGATTTTATTACATGGAATATGAGTTGTTCATGATTAATGTTGTCATGATTTCCCAATTGGGGCAGAACATATTTCTCTGTAAGTATCTAACCTTCTAGCTTTTGTGATGAATCTTCTCTAAGGGTCACTGAATCTTTTTATTTACAAGTTTGTTGGATGCATGTAATTGTTTCTATTGATACTTCAGGTGAGGTTCTGTCCAATTCAGATTTGATGTGTATTCTTTTATAAAAAAACGCACTTCTCTCCCATCTATGATTTTGCAGTGTGATATTTGACTAGATATCATTTATGACCAAGGATCCAATCTTCACCACATCGACGTCAAAAAAATTTCTTCTTTTTCTATCATTTTTCAGAACGACCAATGGATGTTTTCTAGTCCTTTTCATCTTGATATCCATATGAGTGGGATTCATTGCATTGATGTTCAAGTTACCAATTGTCTACATAATATATACATTGCGTCTCTTTTTGTTGTAAATAACTTTTGTCAAATCATGGATTGGATATTTCTTCCAGTTTGACTTCTGTTGCTTTTGCCTTACATCTTGCTACTTCTACATTTGGTATGTCATGCATATTTAGTTATTTTTGTATATATGGTTTAATGCCTCCTAAATAAGTTTTGAGTCGTTGTTTGTCAGGTAATCCACACACACATGTGGAAAGGGATTCCCACTAATGTGTAAATTCCTTGACACTTCCTCTCTGTTGTAGCCTGGTAAGATTAAAAAATAATTCATCCTCATTGATGTTAGGATAATCCTCCCTTGTCCATATATAGTCTATTATATCATCTTGTCTAACTTAGGAGTCATTTTCTAGAGTTTGGTGCCACTGCTTCCACTGGTGCCATTCCCTACATTTTAGGAGCCACTCCAAGTGCCGCTAGCAGCGTCCATCAGTTGGTTGTGGTAGGTAGGTAGTTATGCTATGTTAAGCTCCAGTTACATTCAGTTAGATGTCTTTTAGTTGAGTTAGTGCCATTCTTGCATGGCGGCATGGGAGTGGGTGCCATTTATCACCTACCTCATCAGTTTAACTGGTTTAACTGATTGATAGACTAAATTAGACATATGGAGTTAGGCTAGTGAGCTTCGATAGTGATTTAGACACTTCTAGTTAGGCAGTCAATCATGATTGAGATGGTATATTCGAATCTTATCCACATGATTCAAATTATCCTTTATGTAACACTGTTGTCTACTGTTGGAATTAATGAATATTAAAGTTGTAATTTACTGATCAATTCTTATCAGTTTTATCTAAAATTTGTCTTATTCACAATCGCACTCATTTCCTGTAGATCAACGGTTCAATAATTCAAACATGGTATTAGATCCTTGTTCAGGATAGTAGCAAGTATGTATGATCTCCATTGTACACCAGAAGCAGTTGCGTTTCCACATAAATACTGGAATATTTGTCTCGCTAACTCTGGATTCTTCCATAGAAGTCTCCACAGGTGTGACGGACCTTGAGAAAGTGTACATGTCGAGGTAGAAGGCTTGAAACTAGCATAATTGTGAATTGATTTTGGTTTTTGTAGGGTTACTTTTAGGTACCTATGTAGCTTGTGGAGAAATTGACTGATCATCAGAAATATTGATGGATTCTTTAGCTCTTGTTCCCCGAATCCTTACACCCATCAAAGTGTACATGTCGAGGTAGAAGGTCTCCTTGCACAATGTGGGTCTGTTTAGGATGACAGTGGGCAAAGAGATAGATCCCCATCAACCTACTGAGAAAAATAAGTACTTGAATCGGTTTGATGAACCCTTTGGCTTCCTATGCACTCATATCTCCCAAGATCTTCTCTTTCACCTTAAGGGATTAAAGACTCCAAAGGAAGATTGGGAGACGCTTGAATCATTGTTTGGGAAACAATATGAGATTTGAGGGAACATATTGGAGAATGATCTCATTGCATTACATTCCAACATTTTTGAAACTATCCATCAGTTTTTCACAAAATTCAAGTCACTAGCACTGCAATGTAAACAATGCGAAATAGAGAGGAAATATGAGCAACTTGTTCTATCAATACTGAGCAAGATTGGATCTGTTCAGTAAATAGTTGTCATTGATGTCAAAGGTGTTCAGGGATGACAAAGGAATAACCAATAGATATGGTAGCAGGAGGAGTTTAGTAATGAACAAAGGAATAACCAAGGGTGTGATGGCAGGGCAAAATCAGTGAAAGACAAAGGTAGTGATGACAAAGATGATGATATGAGATATGATGACATGGCATGGCATGGATGACGATATGGAAGATATGATGGCATGGAATGGCATAGTTGAGGATGTGGCATGAAATTGAAATCATTGTTGCATTATGACATCATTCTGGAGAAATATGGCAAATTGGTGAAAATCAAGGAATTGACTAAGTATGGAATAAATAGTCAAAACTGGTCCAAGCGGGTCTAAGAGAATGCTCTCCATAATTCATGGTTTGACTAAAATGTCTGCACCATGGTACTAGGCTATAGCTTGTTATAGTGACTATCTATTCATGGTATTTGTTTTCCTTCATCGCTTCTGATGAGAAAGTTCTAGGTCTGTCAAAACAGGGGTTTGTTCCTGAGCAAGCAAAAATGGCTAAGCAGCCTAAGAAAGTTGCTCACCCTAAATTATGGGTTAGAGTAAATGCCTGCAGCAAATAGGGATTCTGTGAGTGAAAGAAGACAAAGATCGCTTGATCGATCACTGTAAGGATCGATGATGAACCTGTAGGCCTAATTTTGTGCAGGTATTAATGGTTGAGATTGTGGTAAGAGAAAATATATGACTGTGGTTGAATTTCACAAGTTAGATTTGCAGTGGAGATTAAAGGTGGAATAAGATCAATGACTGAAGAAGATTCCGCTGATAAAAGAGCTAGGATGATAAAATGTGAGTCATGCTGTGAAATCAAAAATTAATCGCTAAGAAGGAGATCGAGATCAACAAACGAGGTTGATTACGTAAGCATATCAATGGATTCCAATTATTTCACATGGAGAACTAGCACGGATTAATAAAATCCTGATGTCCACAAAATTTGAATAAAATATGCCTTATGATATTTGGGGACCACCATCGATCTAAATCTGACAGTCCTCATGGATTTTGCAGATTCAACTAGCATGTGAGTTAACGTTCTGGATGGGAGCAAAATTTCATTGGGAAATAGTTTACTGACAACATGGACGATCCAGATCAATCAAGAGAAATTACAGAAGCTGATCTTGAGAAGATCAACGGTGGTCGATGATTTCCCCACAAAGAAGAGGGGAGATCCACAAATCCACATTAGATCGTAGATCGACGGATAGAAGTGAACCTACAAAGAAATCAACGGTTCATAAGAAAAGCAAAAGGAGGAAAGTGGAAGACGAGGAATCAAGGTCTAGAATAATATTGGTTTATGCAACCCAAAGTCTAGAAGGAGGAAAGCAGAAGGTGGAGAATCATGAAAAGACTGTGGGAAATGGCATAGTTCCGCATTATACATCCTCCTATCCAGAAGATTGACGGTCAGAAAGACATTCGTAAAAGATCGACGGTGTGGAAATATTAGCGTGGAAAGCGAAAGGAAAAGAATTGAGAAAGAAACATTTGAGTTTTTGAGAACCTGCATTCCGCATCCCACGATATGGAAGATCGATGGTCAGAAAGACATTCGTAAAATATCGATGGTATAGAAAGATTAGTACGAAAAGTGGAAGGAGGAGAATTGCGAAAGAAACGTTTAAGTTTTTTAGAACCCACATTCCGTAACCTGGGATCCGGAAGATCAACGGTCAAGAGACATCCATAGGAGATCAATGGTGTAGAATGGTTGAGGCAGAAAGCTAAGTGTGGAAAGGCATTTTGAGAAATTTCACAGTTCAGCAATCCGCATATCACATCCTATCTTAGATCTACGGTCAGGAAGAAGCACAATATAAAATCAATGGCTCGGGATGGTTGCGGAGATGGAGAATGCGGAAGGTCACAACTGGAATATTAAACAGCCAATCGATTAACAGGGAATTAGCTTAGTTGTTTTGAAAAGGCACGATCGAAGAATGACATGACGCAATGGTGAAGAGATGCATCTATAGGAAACGTGAAGGTATTTATACACAGAGGCATGAGTGAGAGAAATCGTCTTTGGGGTCCAGATCATAAAAATTGAAGCAAAGACCAGTGGGTGTGACAGATATTGAAGGGTAAAGAAATATGGAAGGTTACTGAAAACATATTAGGGTGGCAAGGTAGCTCTAGGGCATGAAACAAGCCTACAAGGGGTTGTAGCCTCCTTCCAGCAGAAGTTGGTAAATAGGGTGTAGTAGCATCCTGTCAGTTGTAGCTAAATAAACCAAGGGGTCGTAGCCTCCTTCCAGTAGTAGCTGGTAAATAGGGTGTCATAGCATCCTTTAAGTAGCAACTGATAAACTAGGGGGTTGTAGCCTCCTTCTAGTGGTAGCCGGTAAATAGGGTGTCGTAGGATCCTTTCAATCGGATCTAATAAACCAAGGGGTTGTAGCGTCCTTCCAATAGTTGCTGGTAAATAGGGTGCAATACCATCCTTGTCTGTAGAAGCAGGAAAAATTATTTGTAAATAACAATTTTACAGTAATAGGAAGTATTGGTGGTTTACCCAATTGGGGTTCCACTCTAAAAATATGTGTTTTGTGTGTCTTGTTTATTATATGTTTTTATTAGAGTTTAATAAGTGGTTAAAATGGTAAAAAGTTAACAATAATTATTCACCCCCCCCTATCAGTATTGACCATTATTCCAATAATTGCTATCAGAGCAAGTTCCTTCACTACAATTTAAACATAAGAAGGAAGATCCTATTAAAAACCTGTTGCAGCTGCAACTATTCCCCCCAAAAAAATTATTTTTAGGGTCCCCCCTTTTGTTTGTTTTAGCTTCAAACCAGCCTAGGAATGTTTTATTTTTGCCAAGGTTTGCTCTGGGCTCAGAAATTTTCTGAAAACACTTAGTTTGTTTGCATATCCATATCAGATGTCTAGCTGACTAGTCTTCCAACGTTGTGGAGGTACAGTCCACTAGCTTTCCGATGGGTTTTTATCGGGGGTCCTTCTGAGATCCAAGCCGCTGCATCAGAAGTGAGTTTTTCTATCCTCTCAGAGTTTGTCTATCGAGGTTTCGGCGTCTTAGTACAAAGTGGATCCGATGAATCGGATGTCCTTTCAACTATCCTTTTTCGATAACTGTTTAAGTGGGCAAATCTCGTGGTCGGGTTTGTTTTCCGGAATGAGCTGATCAAGTGTTAGTCTGTCCACCAACCGACGTTACGAAATGTTAGTTTTGACGTGATCTGAAACTTAGTATTGTCCCCTCCGATTCCGAAGAGACTAGTGCCTCCGATTTTCGATATTTGTTTTTTCTATGCGATGTCGGGTTCATAGTTATGTTCTCATCCGATATTGCAGACATCCTACGGACTCTGTGTTCGATACATGGTTAAAAATATTTTTCCCGCCGCCAGTTCTCCGCCCGGTCAAGGTCTATATAACGTCGTTTTGGGTTATTGCTTGTCATTGTCATCATAGAAGCCATCCGACCTGTTGATTACGCAGTTGTCAAGCTTCCATTCATCCTCCTCTATGCCCATGGAAGGTGTCCCCATCCAGGTGGTCTGTATCGTCATTTCCAAGTAGGATCTATTCATGGTTTTGTTTTCTTGTTTTGTTAATGTTTAAACACCAGATGGATAGGGTTAGGTTTCCACGGTAGGGTAAAGCTCTTTTGCGTTTTGAATTTTTCTTGCGGTAAATTCTATATTTTATTGAGAGTTCATCTCGTTCCGTTGTGAGCATTTCATTTTGGCCAGTGAGTCTGTCTGCCATGAGTACGCCTGTGACAGTTTTGCGAAGGTTTAAGGCACGGTGCAGACGGGCGTTTCGCTGTCTGTACCACCCTATTCTTGTTTGCTCCATCTTTAGCCTGGGGTTAGGTAGTCATGTCCTCATTAGTAGTAGATGGCCATGGGACATGGGAGGATCGTGAACTGATAATGGTTTGGGGGATTTAGTTGAAGAAAGCGGTGGGGTGAGTTTGCCTCAAGTTGAGGTTCCCATATAGCAGGGATGATTTTAAGGAACCATACTTATTTAAAAGTATATAAATGTTGGTGAATATTACCAATTCTTAAAACACCAACTATAAAATGATTGGCGGTATTTTTCAAAAAATATTTTAATTTCCAAGGATTTTATATCGTTGATATAATAATTTGGCGATTTTTAGGGTGAAAAAATTTTACCCCATCAAAATTGGGCGAAACAGGGCTTCAAAAAATGAAAAATGGTGAATCTTTTTTGGGAGAAAAACCTGGAAAAATAGCCCACTGGGCTAAAATTCGCCCCTAAACTTATCCTTGCCATATAGTTTTTAGGAGGCTGGAGGAGACTGGTGTTTTAGGATAGCAGAGTTTTGAGCAGGTTTGGGGGGCAGAATTTGTTGTAGGGTTTCTTTGTTAAAATCTCTCATTCAGAAGGACTGTGGTATTGACATAAATTTCTAGCATGCATATCGAAGAGATGGTAATATTTGTATGTTTTCTTGTTTATCACTATACCAGATGCTAGAGATAGTTAGATTGAAACCATGTTTCCTAACTGTTACAGGTTTATTTCCAGTACATCACTATGCCAAGGAAATAGAAGAAGAAATCCCAAGTGGTTGAAGAAGAACCTAAAGTATAAGTGTTAACCAAGGTAGAAGTCATTTATGAAGACACTAAATCTACTACTAGGGTTGAACTAGAATACAAGTGGGGAGAAGTGCATAGAATGATTTCAAGCCAAAGTGTCCCCGGTGTTGGTTTTTAAGACATGCACATATATTCAAATATTGAGAGGTCAGCCCTGATGAAAGTGGGAGGGAAGACTGTCGCGATCGTTTCGGCCGCACAGTATACTTCCTTCTCTAGAGGTACAATTGGGAGGGAAGACTGTCGCGATCGAGGTCGAGGTGGTTGATGCACCCCTTGACTACAATCTTTTGCTGGGTAGGAACTGGATGTACAATATGCAAGTTGTAGCCTCTTCTCTATTTTGAGTGGCTTGATTTCCGTTGAATGGGAAGATCATTACTATTGATCAAAAGTCTTTCTAGAATCTGAGTATAAACACATCATCGGGAGCTTCTATCCCGATTATCAATCATTCTCAGCCAACAACTGAGAATGTGGGTGTGGGTATGTATCCTTCTCTCATGGGAACCTTTATTTGTCTTGCGCCCATTCTTATGATTGGGTCTAGTCTTGGTGGGGCTTCATCCGCATCGAATTTAGTATCCTTTTGTAGTACTCATATGGAGGATCCTTGGATTCTTCCTTCACTGAGTACTTCAAGTATGCCTATCGAGACAGATGTGTCATTGCCTACAACAATGGTGGTGTATCAAGCGAATCTTGATCATGTTGTAGAGCCTATTCCTTCCTCTTCGTGGACGGAGGAGGAGGACCCTTATGTGCTTCCTGCATGGGCAGTAGAGTCATCTCACTCGCAAGACTTCCTTGATGATATTTTTCTGTCAGATGAAGCTATTCTCGAGGCCATGTCTGGGATTGAACAACCTTGGGAAGAGTTGCACCATAGATTGTATTTCCTTCCTAAGCTTGAATGTTTAGAGTGTGATGACTTTAGGGTGATTCTAAGCGATAAAGTTGGTAACCCCGTGGTACCATTAAGCTCTCCTAGTCAGATTGCTGAAGGGAACATGGCTAACCTGTCACCAACGATTCCTATCAACATTTCTCGTGATCTTGGTAAGATTGAGAACGTTTAGATTGGGGCGGATTGTTCCCCTGATGAGATAAAAGAGTACACTGAGCTGTTTAAGGATTTTTGTGATGTTTTTTCTTGGTCATACGAAGAAATACTAGGTATAGACTCTCGTATTGTCGAACACGAAATCAAGGCCTGTCCGGATGCAAAACCAGTTCGACAACATTTGCATGTCATGAATCCTAGGAAAGCACCCGCCATTAAAGAAGAGATAGAGAAACTGCTCAAAGATGGTTTTATCTATCCCATTCCCTTGACAGAGTGGGTTTCAAATCCCGTTCTGGTGGATAAGAAGTAGGGAGCGATCCAAATATGCACTGATTTCCGTGATTTAAATCGATCTTGTCCTAAAGATAATTTCCCTACATCATTTATTGATCAAATTTTGGATGAGTGTGTAGGAAGTGAGGTATTTTCTTTTATGGATTGCTCTTTTGGATATAATCAGATACAAATTAAACCAAAGGATCAACACAAGACTGCATTTATTTGTCGTTGGGGAACTTTTGCATATCGGAAGATGCCCTTCGGCCTGAAAAATGTCAGAGCTACGTTTTAGCAGGCCATGACCTTGATATTTCATGATCTTAAAAATATTATCGAAGTGTATTTGGATGATCTAGCTGCTCACTCTCGTTTGAGAGTGCGTCATCCTTACCATTTGCGATTATTGTTCGAAAGATGTCGTCATTATCAGGTTCATTTAAATCCTCATAAGTGCATCTTTTGCGTGAAATTTGGTCGTTTACTAGGATTCATCGTATCCAGGGAGGGTATTAGACTCGACCCCTTGAAGGTGGAGGCAATACTTCAATTTTATCCCCCGCATAACATTCGACACATTCAGTGTTTACAAGGTATGGTGAACTACTTACGAAGGTTCGTGGTTAATTTTTCCAACTCGACTAAAGGCTTCATGTGTTTGTTGAAGAAGGACACCCCTTTTTACTGGGATGAGCGAGCCTGGGAGTCTTTCGATGCTCTTAAGAAAGCCTTAGCAACGACCCTCGTGCTTAGTACACCAGACTATAGCCATGACTTTTTTATTTATGTGGTTGTGTCTTAGGAGATGGTTGGTATGGTAATTACCATTTTGATGGGGGATGCCTTAATGCCCTCCTTCCAGTGGATTCCATCCCATCGAATTCAGATCATTTATTCTAGGATAGGATTCTAGAGTCATTTGAGTGCCTTGAGACTTACAGTCATTAGTGGTAGGTTCTCTCGCCATCGACAGTTTTGAGAATACATCAATGTCCCCTGATCGATGGATTCTTCCAAGTGTTCGACCTCAACACCTCTATTCACACTTGTTAGATTGCACTCTAGTACCTTGATTCTCATTTTCATTATCGGTGGGTGATCTCGCATCTATTAACGGTATACATCAATGACCGGTAATCAGATGATGGACTACTATGTTCGACCTCGACACCTCTATTCGCATAGTAGGACATGTACTCATAGCGGTTTGCATAGAAGGCTTTCCAGCTTGGTGGCATTCCACATATGCTACCTCCTTGATCGTGCCAGTGTTCATGAGATTTTAGCTCTCGTGATTTGATTCCAGTGTATGTCAGATATCTTCAACCATTATGGATATCTTGATCCATTATATATCTTCAGCTTCTATGGAGATCTTGATCCATCGTATATTTTCATCATTGAGATTCTGATCTATTAAATATTGTACGTGGCAAAGACCACACATGTCACATTTTGTATATCATGCCTATTCATGGCCATTGTACTCTTATGTATCCGAGACTACTCTATGTATTTGCAGTCATATGTAGAGATTGATTATTGTACTGTACTGATGGATGGCTGGTTCTTCCACCTGGGTCTTCATCACTCCACTTCTGGGATGGATTTTATAATGTATTTGGGCCATCATGTCACCCCTTTGACCTCACACATTAGGGGGCATCTGTTATAGATGATTTTACCACACATGCTTGATCACATGTTTATGGCCTTCCTTATCCCTCTGCAGACTCTTTAGACCCCATGGACTGATATTACACTTTGATGTTTCCAATTTCATCCCTAAAAACACCTGTTTATTGTTGTACGTGACTTTTAATCCCATACTCATGTGTACATGCGACTTTTGACCTCAAACCTAGGTACATCAGGATGTGTGCATAAATCCAAATATTTTTGGAGTTTTCATTCATGTGTGTCCGAACCACTTGACTCTTGGCCTTCCATATGCCTCAAGATCGCTCGTATTTGACCCTCCATTACCCCTTTGGAGTGTTATATAAGGAACCCCTTGGATACATTGAAGGGGATGAATTGAAGAGAAACAAAACTATAGTCCATTGTTGCCATAGCTTGCATATACTTGAGTCTACATCCCTTTTTCCCTTTGGAGCACTTTGTGTTCTTCCCAAGTTTGCCTTTGCTTGTGAGATTGCTATCGAGAAATGGAGGATTGAGTTGGTCGAGGCCCAAGTGGAGGACTCAGTTTCTTCGGTTCACAGACGTGCCGACAGAGGTTGTCACTTGTGTAATCTCTGATTTGATTAATATAAATATCTTTTCCTATCCAATAATGTGCATTTGAATGAATATTGAATCCATGGATATGTTTAATTGCTTATACATTATTGATAATATATGCTAGAGTAGATCTAACACCATATTATATAGCATGCTTGTCTTATTTGCTGTTGTTGAGAGCAAATTGTTAGCGCAAGTGGGATTGGAAAAAGATCAATGGGGATCTACTTCAACCATATAGAATAAGGTGTGATTCGAGGTCCCTTAGTGTTAGATGTTTGGTTTCTCTTACATATTGGGAAGGGATTGATTTCTCGTGTTTAGTTGTCTGTTGTGGTACACCCCAAGCCATAGGAAGTTTCTCTTTGTAACACTATGAATCTTCCTAAGTGGCTTGTAATAGCCTCAAGGGATTTTTCACACCTAAACTATTCTAATGGAAAATAAGGAAGCAAGACTCACAAATGTTGGATGACTCGTATTTCTCAGCTTGTGTCAAAACCTACATGCCAATCCTTGAGGATTGGGCTTGAGGTACCCTAGAGTCTCAATTTTGGCAAAACCAATCAAACATCCATTTCACTTCTAAATTCAAAGCAAATACATCCACAAACCAACACATGAAAATGTGGAGAATATCTAAGGGTTTCTAATTGGACTCAATCCATAATTAAAGGGAGTCTTTAGCCATAGTTTTACCCATAAATTTTCCTACCATAGCCAATTTTGTTAGGATTTCCACCATAGATAGACCCATGTCATGTCCTAATACCATTTTCATTTAGTTAGACCATTTTCAAATAGGTTTAGGTTTGTATCTAGGTTTTACGGGGGGAAATAGTCAAAGAGCCCTCCTTAGACTACTATTCATTTGGAGGAAGGTCTACACAAAAGTTACTCGATAGGAGTGAAACCTTGTCTGATGAAACCCCAATAATCGAGGCAATAGGTGACGAATGTAATTTTAAGACAACTTTTGCAAGAGATAGGGGTCATGAGCCCTTTTGTCACTTGGAGTCTCTATCGCATGTGGAGGAGCACCAACTAGAGGGAGATTAGTCAGTTCTTGCAACTAGGGACTCATCGTGATCTCATCCTTGAATGCTCAGGCAATGTTCCAAACTTTCATTAGTTTTTTTTTCACAAAAGGAATATTGTCTATAGACTCACCTCTTCCTCCTCACCATAATCAACCAGATCTAGCTCCTATTCCATTAAGATCCAAGCATGAGGACATAGATAAACCCTCAAAACATTAGACTAGAAGATGCGACCCTGAAAAAATTGTAAAACTTATCAACCTGACTATCCTCTATGATCAATCATAATACCACATTCCTTTAATAATCCATTTCCTATAATATTAACTTTTCATTATTTAGTTAACATTATTTTAACTTTATTATTTAGTTATATATAAAGATGTATAACTTGTTTGTTAGTATATTTGCAAATTGTATAGGTTGATAGACTCATCTTTTTGTAAATTAATTATTTCAATAACACCAAATTTTGTTTTGCTTGAATGGGTGTCATGTCCCCACCCTTCTACCAGAGAGAGAACACGACTATGCTGCTACCAATCCGGGCAATCTAAGCCCCATGAACACAAACAATAAAAATTGCATTGAACATCAAATATTTACAGGTGCATCATGCAATCTACATCGGAAGCAATACATTTCATTCAACACATACATGTTGTTCATACTCATAAAACAAGCAACATTCATCTTGTTCAAGCATTTAACATGTTCATGATAATTTATGAAGAAAATACAATTGCTGAGTTAAATACAAGAATACTTATCTTGAGGAGAAGCTTCCCCGCAACTAGCTATGTCATTGCAACGTTCCACCCAACCATAGGACAGTGTGCTCCTTACTCTCTCAGCATCACTACCACCCCCGAGCTGGGCATGATTTCCACAAGGAACTAGGGGACATAGATCAACCAAGCCAACACAGGGATGCACTACACAACAAAATGCAAGTTCTGGGTATGAACCAAAAACATCTCGGGAGCCAAAATTGACAACGATGAATGGGGATAATAGCCATGTGACCAAAATCGACTTCACAGAACGTTCTTGGATCCACATGTGTAAGAAAATGACTCAGCAGCCACTCAGAAATTCGTGGCGTCTTCTCCAATTTGCTAGGAATTACCAAAAACGATTTCCAGCTTGGGAAAATGAAGAAAACGACTGCCCACGTGAGGGAAACCACACACACAGCAGACAAACGTGAATGCCACACACAGGAAGCTCCCAGCTTCTTCAGAGAGCCCCAACGTGGATGAATGATGGGTGAGAAAAAATGCCCAAGAGCCCCCAATCATGAAGGAAGAACACAGCAGACCAAAAACGTGGAGGAGAAAGAGCTCTCCAAGTTTCCCCTGCGTGAGGAAATGGAGGACGTGGGTGAATAATCCCCTCCTCTCTTCCACGTCAGGGATAATGGGTGAGAGCTCTCCCCTTGGGCATGCATGTGGTCAAAGACTGACGGCCTGCTAGAAATGACGGTTGCCCACACCTCCCAAGACCCAAGGAAATAACTGCCCAACTAACTCCTTGGAGAATTAAGTGGTTGGTTGAATAAGACAAGAAAGATAGTTGGTCGCTGATGGGTTCTCCTTTTGACACTTGGCTTATCCCAATTGTCTCAAGGTTAAACACCTCCCCCCCGCC
>LPNX011030481.1:124642-139573 GCA_001517045.1 Pseudotsuga menziesii | reverse complement strand
CTCTTTAATGTTGCATTGACATAGCTAGTTGTGGGTATTTTATTAATTGCATATTTACATGATGTAGAAATTATATTGTGCCATCAACTAGCACAATAACCATTGACATCGTTTCTAATTGTCGAAACGTAGAACACTGAATCTGTTGTCACCAGATCTACTCCAACAAAATTTATAAATTTCTAGTAGCACACAGAATGGTTTTATCTAAGTTTCAGCTACAAATGAAGAAATTCAAAATATGGCTTAAGAGTTCCTAATCTTGATGGGCATTGACTTTAAATTTCCTATGGCATTTGCCAAGGCACAAATTGCAGCAAATTAAAAACTACCTCTTGCAGGCACAATGTTTTTTAAGATTAAATGATTTCACCAAACCAAGCCTCCCAGCAATTGCAAACGGATTCATTGAACTTGGTTTCACAATTGTTGCAACAACTGGCACGACTAATTTGTTGAAAATGGAAGGAATGCCAGTGGAGAGAGTTCTGAAACTCCATGAAGGGTGCCCACATGCAGGTGACATGATGGCAAATGGTCAGATTCAGTTAATGGTGGTCGCAAATTTAAGAGATATTGGGACAACCAATAAAGCAGATAGACATCTTAAAAGAGAAAAGAATCGCTGATCGGGAGCTCTGAGCTCTAACCCATCAGCACCCCAAACTTCAATGCTGCAATTTCGGCGTTTTAAGTCACTAGTGTTGCGATGCTTTCTTCATCGGTGATCGGAAACTTTATCTTCTAGCTCATCGGCGACTTAGACCGGAACACTACCGCTACTTCGAAGGTGAAATGAACTAATTTCATCGTTGTCGGAATAATATTTGTCATTGATCGGAGGCCGTGTCCGTTGCCTTGCCGACACTGTGGAGATGTTTAGTTGGACTATCTCCCACCGTTGCGGTTCTTTAGTTAACTATCTTGCCGATGAATGTTGCCGCTGCTACGGAGTTCAAACACATGAAGACTCAGAGTAAGGACGCGTACAATCAAATGGAGGACAAAGATGCTGAGTTTGCCAAATTGCAAAAAAGATCCCAGGATTTAAGTGATCTAACTGTCTTGGCAGAGGCTTCTAAGAGTCTTTAGACTTAGAATCGTAGTTGGTTTTTGAAAGCAATTAGGATATGATAGATGTCTATTTCTGTTTGTATTTTGTATTACACTTGTATTTAGACTGTTTTAAGAAGATCGATTTTGTTATTTTTGAAAGATTTGATCCATAGAAATAGGATCTGATAACTATCTCAGAAACTCAGAGGTTTTGTATATAAGGGATAGTAGCTAGATAGGTGGGGCGGCAATTGGAAATGGGAATCCAACTTTGATGTATGTTGTATGACATGAAACTCTCTGCATCTTCAATACAGGTTCTGCTTTGATATGATTATGATTATGAGCTGATTTTGTATTTTATGAATTGTATTTTTTATGATTTATCCTTTATATGGTCAATTGCATTCCATTACATGATTCTTATGATAAAATACAGTTATCTTTCAAACATTTAGTGACAGAGTCAGTTTCATTTCATAAATTCGTGCTCGTAGTTCCCTTGATATTGAATTTTGTATTCCATTTTATGTCATAGAGATCTTTAATGGTTGTGTGATTTTCCTATATCTTTGATTATATACCAACCCAGTTTTTATTTTGATTTTATTGAATTATATTTTTTTAAAGATTTCTTTAAGCTTGAACCCCTGTAGTCTAGGTTCAACTTTAGGGATAACAGAATCCATGGTGGGGCCTTTGACTTGAGCTCCACACCATGATTTATTAATGTTATTTACATCATTTATAATTTAATGCCAACGGGGTCAAAACCAGGGTATTACAATGGGTTCAAGGAATTATTTCCTTTTTAAATGTGAATAGTCAACTTTATATCAAAGTGTCCATCATCTTAAAAAAAAATCATATTATTTATTAATCCTTACACTAATACACAACTCTCTCTCTCTCTATATTACAACTTCAAATCTAGATGTCGTATTTTCTTTCATATATATATATAATGATTTAGATTTAATCTGGCATAAAATGACTATCTTTATATATACATATAAAATATAAATATATAACCACTCAATTCTTATAAGGGGGATAGGTAAAGCAATTCACATCTCCACGTAGAATCCTAACTATCATATCAATTGATATATAAAATAATAATAATAACAATCTAATTAATTTCCATATATATATATATATATGAATTAATCTGGCATAAAATGACCATCTTTATATTTACATATAAAATATAAATATATGACCACTCAATTATCATATAATGTGGATAGGTAAAGCAAATCACATCTCCAAGTTAGAAGTGGGATCCTTACTGGGTAAACTCTCACATATTAGAGAAATAATTGTTGCAAACTCTGACATATCACATGATCAAGAGAGCACAAGAGGATAGACGTGCAGAGGTTGTTTGGATTTTTATAAATAAATAAATGAAAGCAAATACAAAGTTCCGAGGGATAAACCATGAAAGGCCCCTAAATCGTCCAACTCTTTGTCAACTCTACCAAATGCCTTGTACACACATTTTTGTCCATGTCTGCCACACTATTATTTACGTGCCGCCTTTTAAGGGTTGGAAGTGGGCCACATAAGTTGGTGCAGACCAAGTGGAGCTTATAATAGACACGTCATCCCATCATTCATTCATACATACACAACCCTTTTTATATTAAAAAAATTATAGATTTTAATCTGGTTATTAATCTCTATCTTTATATATATCACGTGCTTTCAAATCATTATGAAAAGCCACTAGTACAAAAGATATGTCAAAATAAAGGGAAGATCTCATGTATATTTTGGAAGAAAAAAATTATTATTTTTATATAAATTTGAAAGAAAAATATATATTTTTAAATAATTTTTTTTATTATCAAATAATATAAATAATTATATTAATGTGTGAAAAATTATATTATTTTTAAATAAAATTATTTGTATTATTGCCAGAGTGCTTTGCATATACATCAAATAAAATTATTTATATTATTGCAATAGTGCTTTGCATATACATCAAAAAGGACCACAATGACTGGCTCAATTGGCTAAATGTGGAAAAGAAAAGGGTATAATGCCCCCACAGGTCAAGGTGTCCATTCTTGTCAAGGGGTCAAATCTGCGATGCAGAGGCAAATTTTCAGTTGAAAAAAAATATATATACGTCAAAAAGGATAAATCCATTTGAGATACATGTTTAGGCAATATGCAAATATATAATAACTTATCAATGTAATCCATATATTCATATATTAACTTACCAATGTGGGTGATTAATGTCTCTTTCTTTTTGTTGGGCTAGCACTGCTCTTAGTGGTGCTCCTAGTGCAACGGATGATGCATCCACATGCACATGGAACATGTACATCTAATTCATAACTATGAGAATTGATGTGGTAACCAATTTCTCTTTCAGTGTGTTTAACGCTTGTTGACACTCCATTGTCCATTCATACTTAACTTCTTTTCTCAATAGCTCCTCTAGTGGCGTTGTGATACTTGCATAGTTCCTTACGAATTTTCTGTAAAATCTAATATGTCATAGTGTTGTCCAACAATCCTTTCACATGTGTTGGGGCCGACAGACTGACTATGACTGCAATCTTTGTCGAGTTGACAAGTAGACCTTGCTTGCACACAACATGGCCAAACAAAATCCCAAACTAGGTGCAAAAAATGCACTTCTTTAGGTTTAAGGAAAATTTGATCTTCCTGCAATGATCTAACATGAGTCTCAAGACCTGCAGGTGATCCTTCAATAGAATGAACACTTTCTAGTGATCTAGATATACTTCTAGGAACTTATGCATGAATTCTTTGAATGTTGCTACCACTATCCTAGAAAATAGTGTTGGCATAATCTTTAGTCCAAACGACATAACATTGTAGGCAAAAGAGCCCCATTCAGTTGCAAAAGTAGTCTTCATATGATCCTCTTCTCTGGTATGCACCTGATGGCATCCATAAAATCCATCAATAAATGAATAGGCTTCTCGAACCCCTACATTCTCTAACACCTCATATGTGAAAGGTGTAGGAAACATGCCATGTATATATGTTGAATTCAAGTTGTGCAAATCCACACAAATGCAGATTAATTATCGCGTCTTCTTGTCCTGGACCACCATCGGATTGGCCCATTATGATTCCTTAGCTGGGAAGATAATCCCTGCATCTAACATGTGGTCCAATTCCTTGCACAATTTTCCCTTATACCAGGGGTTTAGTCTGTATGGTCTCTTCTTTACTGGATTTCCCCCCTTTTCAATTGAATCTTCATTTGTCTGAGTGCTCCTACAATCCCTTTCATCATTGAGAAGCTGCACGGAAAAAGATCTTCATATTCCTTCAACAAGTCAATTATCTAAGTGTCTGTCTCCTGATCCCAATAGTCTCCTATAATGGCCATATTAGGCTCGTCCTATGACCAATGTTATACTTCTTTGTCTTGAGCGGCTCTCTGAACTCTGGCGTAATACTGGTGGATGACTAGTCCTACACCATGTGTTCCCTGACAGTCCCTTTGATCTCAACACTACAAAGCTCCTTTCCAGTTCTTCTCCTCTTTCCCACTCTGCACACATTTCTTACCCACTCCTTTGCAAGCATATTTGTTTCTTTATTTACATCATGAGGATCATTCAATATATTCACACAGCTACACAGAAAGATATTTATTGGGTCTTCCCGGTGACTCTTATATTTCTTTCTCAGTTGTTCATATTTGTGCTATGCGGCCTCACACTACATGGCTCGCCTCAATAATTCATCCTACATAATGTGTAGTAGTTATTCCTTGCATGGCCTTCTTTTGCGATCGTCTTCTTCATGCAGTCTATGCAGTTGATATTCTCAATGTATCTTGCCTTAGCACAAGTCTTCCTCCCACTTGGAAGCCTCCTCAACTGCTTTTTGTGCCTCGCACAGGATCTGTAGCTAGTCCTTTGCTTCAAACTTAGATGGGGGCTACACAACTTTCTTTATGCTTAGCTCCACTGGTATGTTGGTATTACATTCTCCAAATAGGTCTTCACCCATCTAAGAAAATCCTCAAGTTACTATGTTCACCTATGTTAGATCCTTTCGATTATTCTCCTTTCTTGGTTCAGCAGTCACCAAGTAACAACGACCTTTCTTTCCTTCCCACTTCTTCAGCAAGTCCAGGAAATCCTCTCTCACATGTTTTGTAATATGACAATATGCACAAAGTGTGCGGGGATTAGTACATACTACAATATCTTACCCAGTGATATGACTCCCCACAATTAAAGCAAATTGCTTGTCTTACATTTCCACCATGGCCTCTTCCTTGGCCTCAGAACCCATCATATTTTGCTTCCTGTTGTCCTATCATGTAAGGTGTTATGTTTTCTTCTACCCCTTGAACATTGTAGGCATCTATTGTATTGTCCTTCATCAATTACAAAGCGCGATAGTTGTTCATGCTATGCCTGAATGACTTGCAAAACTTTTAAAATGGTGCATGTGTTGAGCTCTAATACTTCTACAATGTTGGGCAATTGGGAAGTGTGTGGATCCATGTATGAAGGATCTCACACCACTCAGACTTGGGTGTTTCTAGAAAAGGACTAGGTGCATCAGTACCCATATAATTATCCAGTGTCAGGCACTCATTCTTGTGATGGCCTTTTGTCCTGCAGAAGCTTATACTCCACACATTTTATCAGAATTCCTTACCAATAGATAGTTGCTGCAATTGCACAATCAGTGCATGAAGATGCATCTGAACTTGCAGCATCTTTGGTGATGCTTCACCTCTTTGAGTCACCTCCAATCTTATTGCAATCTTTATGGAATCCAACTGAGTACCTACTTTATGTTGTGTAAATAGAACTCTTAGATGTGGAAGCACACCCGCAATGGAACATTCACAGTATTGCACATCCAAGATTTAGAAGTTTAGTCGGTCTAGCAAAATATTGAATCACTGGTCATAGTCTCAGACAGACTTGCCAACTTTCTATTTTATCTCCTTGATCTTAGTAATACACTAAGACTTGGACTTCGGCTTCTGGAATTCCTTCAGAAGGTCTATTTTGATCATCATTAATGGTCTAGTTTGGCCTGCGACAACAATTGTCTTATACTTCATATACCAAGTCATATCTCTATCTATGAACATGGTATCTAGCTGAGCAATCTTGGAAGCCTCATATGTGATGTTCTTCACATACCATATCACCTCATATGTGAACCAATAATGTTCTACGCCATCTTTTTATATTCCATGAAAGGTAGGAAATCTCATGGTGGGATCTCATGTGGTCGCCATACTTCTTGGTATAGGAGAATTTCTCCTTGTATTTGAAACTTGTGGATTACTACTACTTCTTGGACTCTGTGTAACTGGAGTACTCTCTTGATTAGGATTAGATTCTATTCATCTAGCTTCTGCTTCAGGATTTGCTTCTTGTGCAAATTCAATTGTTAACTGGTCTTCTTGATTAGACAAAAATCAATAGGGGGTTGGGATGAAGCGTGGGTCATCTCTTGGCACACATCTTTGAACAATATTAAGTCCAAGGGAGCTCATATATGGCTACACAATCTCTTTCAAAATCATGCAAGTGCCTCCATTAGTCTAAACTTCCTTTTCTTGCACATATTCTTGATTCTTTCTTTCTGTCGATCTTAGGGGTATGATATTGTTCTTCTGATTGGATCTGTCACTTTATTCCATTTTGCACCTACTGGGAGGTTTATCATATTCTAAGCACTCTTCTTACCCAGACTCTGCACAACCTTTTGGCACAAAGGGACCTTCTACAAACTCTCATCGTGCATTCTCATCTCTGGCATTCTTCTTTCCTCTCTGATCTATGTTATCTTTTCATGCCAACTACTTTTTTTTGTTTCTTTATTTTGCTTGCTTAATTTATCTCATCCCTCTTTCATCTTTACCTCTTCTCCCTTTGGAATCTCTACTCTTTTGGATCCATTGCTATGCCTTGCTATTCTCCCACTTCTTCATACCCCACCCCCGCAACGCAGGGATTATGTTGCCATACTATTGAAGTTCATTATGATTATCCCCTTCTCTACAAAAAATAGTTTCAACCATAAGGGAATATGTTCCAAGAACCTATTTCTTGGGCCCTCCTTAAACTTTTCTTCTACGTAGCTATATGATTCACTACATCTTATAACAAATTCAATAATATATCCTTCTTTCATGCACAAGAACCAGAATTGAATATCTCTAGACCAAGTAATATTTTTTTTTTTCATCTCTTCTTTCTTTTCCCCAATCCATACTAGTGGCCACAGTGTGCTTCACGTACTATTTATCTCAAGTTTCCTCTTAGTCCATCCATATATCAAGATAGGAAGTTGAGAGAAGAAAAATTCTTGTAGATCTAAGTAAATAAACCTTTCTTTCATGTCTTTGGGTGAGATCCTAAGTCCTATAGTCTTTGATTGCATGAATTTATCCTCCTTATGTTCCAACCATTCTTTGATCTCATCTTAGGTATGCTTCCACCTCATAACTTCATTCTCCCTACATGGTCCCTGTCAAGTCCTGGAAACGAAACATTGTTGGTTACATTCCGTCAGACCCAAAGTTTGACTTATACAACCAACAAAAAACCCATATGCATCGGAATTTTCAATACTTTGTGGATAGACTAACGTCTCACCCGAGATGCACACAAGACATTACATTGAAACCTGAATCATGGTTTCACGAGAAGGAATGATTTCTTACTACTCAACGTATTAACAATTCTTTATTACTAGTTACACATAAATATCATTATGGTCCTAACATTTATTCATATAACTACTAAGCATTCATCATAAGTCTAAGCCCACACAAAGTGCATGGAAACACATATGAGACAACAACTTTTCTTTATATTATTGGAAAAAATCAGAACATTTCATTACTTACAACTTAATACTTCATACAAAATACAATGACATAAAGCATAGCTACACACAAGCCTTCTATCTAGCTTCTAACTTCTAACCCCAACACTTTACAAATTAATCCTTGTTTAGGCTAAGGTACAAAATTGTAATATTGTTGCAGGCATGCAGTTCTAACTAAAATCGACGTGCAATATAATTGCTTCCTATTTGCACACAACTAGTTCTAGTTGGCTAGCTCGACATGTAGTGACAAGTCCAAAACTTGGCACCAACATCATTCCACATTCATATACAAAGAGAATACTTATCTTTGAATAAGAAGATCCAAGCAACTGGTTGTGTAAGAGATATTTTCTACTCAACCATAGGTATCATCTACAAATACCACCCCCAAGCCAAGGTATAGGACGCCACTAGGGTGAATAAAATGTCATATCATCAGTCACCTAGGTGACCTTTTGAGATGACATAGAACTCTTTCAAACACCATTTTTTCAAGCTTTCTTGCTCTAATACCATTTGTCATGTCTTCACCCATCAACCCAATCGACGGAGAGGACATGAACCAAATATGACTTCCAAATTTTTCCCATAATCTTAGCTATGAATTCTACAACATGTAAAAAGCGTGTGTCAAACTACATTAACATGTTAAATTTAGTTGATTAGTTCCTTAATTAGCATGACTAAATAGTCCCAATGGTTATAAATAGTTCCAACAGTTATTCCTGTCTTCCTGACATTTTTGGGATTTAATGACTATTTTGACATAAAGTGTTGGAAGGAAGAACGAGTGGAATGGGTTTTCGATGAACAACCACGACTTACCGACTTTGATGTTTCTGACATAGTGATACCTGATGTTGGTGAGTCAGACCTCAAAATTCATCCCCAGATGAAAACAACTGTCTAATGACCCTTCTGACGCCAACATCGGTGTCGCCACCTCGACATCGAAACCTCGATGATCCATGTGCATTGGGTGCTTTCACCTTCTGACTCTGAAGTCATTAGTCAAAATGTAACCACGACTTCACATCTCAAGCCCGAACCCCAATTTTCGATGTTCGTAACTCATTGTCGACACGATACATCAACATCGATATAATGATCTATCGACCAATAATTTATCGATTCCGATGTTGGCACCTCAACGTCAACATATTGACACTGAGATTGCTATTTAACAACATACTTGGGCGAGATCTCTTCTCCAGCCTCAGAATTCGGCACTGATATTTTGACCATGGAAATTAATGGATGTTCTTCCAATTTAATGGACATATGAAAATGCAAGTTAAACATACACAATGAAGATTAAATGGATCTGCATATGTGATTCATGCATACACTAACATATTTGTTATGAGCATAACAACAATGAAATCATGCACAGAGATAAACACATTTTTCAAGCTATGCACTAGCATTAAATTTAATAATTCAAGCTGACTATTTCATTCCATTCAACATGAGTAAATGATCATCCATAACACATAAATTTTGGGCATTCATGCACAATAGAGACACTTATCTTTTAATTGAAACAATCTGAGCAACTAGCTATGTGAGGACAATGCTCCACCCAACCGTAGGCACTTTGTCCAGCCTATATTATTTCAGCTAAGAGGCCACCCTTGAGCTAGGCTATGTTTGTCACATCCCCTCTCATCCGAGAGGATGCGACTATGACACTGCTAATATCATTTAAGCGGGGATCTACACCCCATGCCAACATAAACAATAAAAAGGAATCAAACATAAAACATATACAGATCCATAATGCAATCTACAGCAGAAGAAAATACTTTTAATTCAATACATTAATCATGTTCATCATAATTCAATAAAACAAATACAGTTGTAGAGGTAAATACACAAGAAATACTTATCTTGAGAAGAAGCTTTTCCCGTACCCAACTATGTTGCTGCAACGTTCCACCCAACCATAGGCCAGTGTGCTCATCAATCTCTTAGCACCACTGCCACCCTCGAGCTGGGCATGATTCCCACAAGGAATGAGGGAACAATAGCAAGCTCACACATAGCCAAAGACATAACAAAATTCAACCAAGCCAAAACTACATTTGGGTTTATCAAGATGCCAAGGAGGTGGAAGGTTGAATTGCTAAGCTAGTGAGCTCAACCATAGAGCTATGGACACCTACACAAGATCTGGCTTGTATTTCCCAACACCTACACATCCAACACAAGGAAGCATCCCCTTCTCTTCTACACAGTCCCTCAGGCTATGCCTTCCATTCCAGTGCTCTTTAGTGTGTGCAAAGGGGAAAACCAACCCCTCTTGATCTGTCTGTGAGGTTCCATTCTACACTAGGTTTATCAAGCTAATTCAGACCCAATTCCACTCCATACCAACTCATAAAATAACGCTTTCCAAAAATTGGATGTAACTTTGCATCTCGATCTAAGACTATTGCTTTGGGTAACCCATGCAATATGAATATCTCCTTCATGAAGATATTTTCTATGTCACTTGTTTTATGAGTGGACTTGATTGGAATTAAATGAGATTCCTTTGAAAAATTATCCACCACAACCATGATTGAATCATGCTTCCTTACTATCATTGGAAAACCTATTATAAAATACATAGAAATTACTTTCCACTTCCATTCTAGAATGGGAAAAGGCTGTAACCATCCTGTTGGATGTTGATGCACTGCTTTGACTTGTTGACACTTTTGACACCGATAAATATATTCTAATATGCCCTTCTTTATCCCATGCCAAAAGTATCGCTTCCTTACTTCTATTATTGTCTTTTGATATCTTGGACGTATTGAGTCAGTTTTTTATGAATTTCATACACTATTATCTTCCTCAATTCTCCACAATTCGGGATATACAGTATGTCATTATAAACAAGAAGGTCATCTCCTCTAGGTAATTGATATCCTTCACACTTTTCATATAATTTTCCCTATTGTAAATTTTCTTTTACCTGAAGGAAAGTCTCATCCTTATTTTGGGCTTCAAGATCTCGTGTTCCTAAATTTGATTTGCACATACTTAAGGATGCTAATTAAAAAATTTCCACTAAGGATGTTTGTAACCTTATTATCCTTTCCTTTTACATGTTTGATTTCAAAATCAAACTCAGACAAAAGTTCTATCCATCTAGCATGCTTGGCATTTAAGTTTGGTTGATCAAACAAATACTTTAGACTTATGTGATCAATCCTAAGCTCAAATCTCCTTCCTGGCAAGTAATGTTTCCACCGCTTGAGGGCATGTATTATGGCTGCTAGTTCCAAATCATGATTCACATAATTCCTTTAATGCTATTTTAATTTTCTTGACTCATAGAAAATCATAAAGCCTTCATGCATAAGAAATCCACCTAGTCCCTTAATGCAAGCATCCGTACATGCTACAAAAGCTTTATTTGGATTTGCAACCTACAAAATAGGGGCACTAGTAAGTTAGATTTTCAATCACTGAAAGCTTTCTTCACATTTTTTAAACCAAACAAATTTTACATTATTTCTTTGCAAAGATGTAATTGGATGAGCGATCTTGGAGAATATCTTAATGAACCTTCTATAGTATCCTTCCAAACCCATAAAATATCGAACATCCATGAAATTCTTTGGTGTAGGCCACTTCATTATTAATTCAATATTTTCCGGGTCCACTGTAATTCTTTCTTCCAAAATAATATGACCCAAATAATGCACCCTTATTTGATAGAATTCACACATGCTTTGCTTGGCATACAGTTTATGCTCTCTAAGAATTTGCAATACCATCCTCAGGTGTTCCTCATGTTGTTCTTCACTATTTGAGTAGACAAGATGGTCATCCAAGAACACTAGCATGAACTTATCCAAATACCTATTGAAAACACTATTCATGAGACACATGCATTTGGTGGGTGCATTGGTGAGACCAAATGGAAGCACAATGAACTCATAGTGGCCATATATTGTCCAAAAATTTGTCTTGTGAATGTGTTCTTCTTTTATGTTTATTTGATGATAACCAAATACTGATTCAATATTTTAAAATATGTTGGGTCCCTTCATTTGATCAAACAAATCATTGATTCTAGGTAATGGGTACTTATTCCTAGTTGTCACTTTATTTAGCTTCCTATAATCAATACATAGCATTAACGTCCATTCTGTCTTCTTGACAAATGACATCAATGCTCCCCAAGGAGGCACACTTGGTTATGATATACTTATTGTCCATGAATTCTTGTAGCTGCATTTTCAATTTTACCAATTCTGGCGTGCTCATTCTATAAGGAGATTTGGAAACTGACGTTTCCCCTGGAACAAGATTTATTGTAAAATCGATGTCCCTTTTTGGTGGCAGTCCTGGTACTTCATCTAGAAATACATATTTGAACTCTTGCACAATCATAATCTTATATCTATGGACCTTTCCCCTCTGATGGATCTAATATATGGGCTGCATATAGCTGGCAACCTTTCTTGTAAAACTTCCTTAACTACAAATTTGAAATGTGCCTTATTGAAACTTGTTTGGGAATATCTTTCACCAGCATTGATATTCCCTCTTCATTGATGCATTCAAGTACCATTTGTAGTAGTTTGTATTGGTCCTATTCTTTTCCAAACAATCCATACCAATAAGAGCATCATAAGATCCTAATGGTAGGACATTCAAATTCAACTTTGTGAGGATTCCATTCAACTCTATGGGGCACTCCATCACTACTTCACTTACTTTTCCTTTTGTGCCAGTGGCTAATTTAACTAGCCAAGGATTATTATGCTTCATTTTTCTAAGAGAACTACTTTCAACCACCTTCAATGTAACATAAATATGAATACATCCTGGATCGATCAAAACAGAAATGGACTGCTTAACAATCTTACCTTCAACTTCCACCACTACTAATTGATGATCTTCCTTATGGTTATCAAATGATACATAAAATCAATGGGTTTCCCTCACCATACCTTCCACTGTAACTGATTATTCTAGGTTATCCAAGCATCAAGGGTTCTCTATTCAATTTAGACAATCTTTAAGCATGTGGTTTTTTCCACATACCCAACGCTGAAGTGGTCCTTTCGACCCTTTTTATGCTGCTACTATTGGCTTTATTCTACTTTGCGCTTGCTATCCTTGCTGGAAATTACTCATTGGATTTTTAAATGGATGTTTGAATCCACTTTTCCTTTGGTCTATTATTCCTTTTGGATTTCCTTTCCATGCCAGATGAAATTCTAATTTTCCTTTGCTTTGATCATAGCAATGCATTTCCATTATGATGGCTTCATTAAGACTGGGTCGATTAAAAATCTCAACCCTTTGGGGAAGGCCTCCAAGGAAGCTTTGAATCTTTAATAGTTCATCCTTGATGTAATCTACATACCTCAACAATTCCAAAAACTTATGTACATGCTCTTCCATTGTTATGTCCCAATTTTAGTTCATTGAACTCTTTCCTCTCGTTAGCATAAGACCTGTAAGATAGGCATTTTTCCTTGAAATACTTTTTGAATCGCTCTCAGCTAATCCTTCTCTCCTTAATCCATTTTACTTGCATGACGTTATCCCACCAAATTGAAGCTCGTCCATTGAGGTAGTGAATAGAAATTTTGGCCTTTTCATTTCCTGAGTAGTCATGAATCCAGAAACATTTCTTCATTCCAAGAATCCATGCTTCATCTTCCATATATGTATTACTTTCTCCATCAAATGTGGGAGGCATTTCCTTCCTAAATTCTCCTTGCAGAATCCTTTTAAAATTCCTTCTTCTTTCATACCTATCGAAAGTATGCTTTGGGGTACTTCAAGAACCACAAGAATCACATGAACTGCTAGAGGAAGTTCTTGATGAATATACCTTATGTGTCTTGCTCAAAGAACCATTTCTTGAACTTAGAGTCCTCTTTATAGTGCAAATTCTAGAGCAACTCTATGCACTTGTTCTTTCTTGAGCAAATTTTTTTTTATTAGTTCCAATATTAGCTCTCTGCTCAATATCAACGAGGCTTTGAAGGATGGCGACATTAAATCTAGTTCTGCTCTTCTTGAGCCTTGATCAACCTCTCATTAAATATTCTCTTTTTAAACTTAAAAATAAAATATTTTTAACATTATCTATATTTTATAAAATGTTATTATATATATAATTAATTAATAAAATATATTTTAACAAAACAATGATGACAAATTTATTGATTGAAAATATTTGACAAGTCAAGATTGAAATGTTTCACTAAGTCATGACAATGGCGCATAAAAAAGTTTCACAAGTTTCAATATGCTAAGGACAATGATATGACCAATTAAAAAAATATCACACCAAGACAATGACATATCAAAAAAATTTCACAAGTTTCATTAGGCTAAGGACAATGATATGACGAATTAAAAAAATATGAAACTAAAAACAATGCCCTTTCGTTTTGTAGTATATAAGTTGTGACGAATAAAAACACAAACATAATAATATTAAGATGTAAAAATATTTCAAATACATCATTAAATTTTTTTTAAAAAATAAATGTTTTTTCTATATAAAAAAATAATGTTTTTTTTTAATATAAAAAAAATATATTTTTAAGAGTGTTTTTAGTATTTAAAAGATAATGGATTCTTTAAAATAAAATAAAATTACCATAAGTAAAAATTAAATAAATTTTTAATCATATTTTTTTCTCTTTCATTTATATATTTTTAAAATAAATAAAATAATATATTTTATAATAAATTAAGATTTAAATAATTTTTCAAGTCTCATTAACTTAACATCTAGAGAAAAAAAATGAAACGTTGTACATTTTACCTTGTTGGTTTGTTTATGACTTTTCAACTTCATTAGTTAACAGATTTCTTTTATTCTTCTCTTCTTCATAATGAAAGAGGATCATATGCGGTCAACTTTTAGATTTGAAAAAATGTTTTTTTTCATGTTTTAATATGCTAATTTCCCTTGTTATCATATTTAAAAAATCTAACCAAAGAAATGTCATATAATGTCCAAAAAATGAAAATAAA
>LPNX011030481.1:112068-124300 GCA_001517045.1 Pseudotsuga menziesii | reverse complement strand
TATAAATATATATTTTATTTTTTATTATTGTTATAAATATATATTTTATTTTTTATTATTGTTTATTTTATGTAACACATGCATTTGCTTCACTAGTCCACATGCCTGGCATAATGGATATATATATATATATATACATACATATAAATTTATATAAATTTATACTAACATTAATTATATTAATAATTATGTCTATAGTTATTTTTTCCACGTTCTTAACAACTATAACAATAATTACATTCTATAACTATATATTTAACATAATAATATTTTTTAATAAAGTATAAAAAATAAGACACATTAATATTATTATTAATGTAGTTGTTGCCAACCATACACATCAATTCTAATAGCATCCCGCTTCCATACATATTCAAGCATAGTGTTTTGAATGATGCCATAAACAGTGGAGCACGTGCTCTTAACTTGCTCCATAATCAGCTCACCGGTAAAACGAAAAGACAGGCTTGTGTATTTGTCATTCTATTCTGGACACTTCACACCCACACAAAACCTTAACACGGGTTCATTCTATTCTACTCTCATGGAATTTTGGGAATCTAACACTCTCCATTTCTCCCTGTGGTTGGCGTACATGGTTTTCTTACTAGATTTCACAAGATACACCAATTTCTAGGCATTTCAACTCTCTGAAACATGGCCTTCTCATTGGTTACGTTTTCTGCTAATTTCACTGTTGCGAATGCAACATGTGCTGAGAAATCTTGTCTTAGGTGTTGTTTCTTCCATATGGGTGAAGGAGAACAAATTTTCATGAGGGGATTGACTTCTACATCAAGTAAACTAATCCCATACCTTGTCATACGATTTTCTGCACTCATTACATGCTCCATTAAACCCCTAAGTTGATTTCTCAGCTACCTTCTTACAATAGAATTAAAGAATGGAAAGGACGCTCACTTAGGTTCTCAATGTGAAACTTAGAAATAGAGGGTTGAATCTCTCACACCCCCTCACCTCTCCCCACTGGATAGACACAACCCTCATTTTGGTTGCTTCCATATCTAGTTCTTGGACTTGTAATTGGATTATAATTGTTTACATGCTTTTACATTTTCCCATGGTTTACTAGGATATGGTCCACAAAATACAAAATACTTTCCTCTATAATCTTAGGCATTCACTAGTGGGGACATGGCCTTGAGATCCACACCAGGAATTATACATCGCATATACACAATATTTACACATCAAGCCAACATTTTCTAGGGGTCGAAATGGGGACATTACAATCCCTGCCCTCCTTAGAAAAACACCATCCTCGGTGTTGTAAATTTAAAAAAAAATGGGTATTCCTCCCTCATGGCATCCTCTAGCTCCCAATTAGCCTCATCATGACTAAGGAGCTTCCACTGCATCTTTACCAATCCGATGGATCGGTTTCAAAGAACTATTACCTTCTTGTCGAGGATGCACATAGGCTCTACTTGGAACTCTCCCTCGGGTTCCACCTGAATCACATTCCAATCAATTACATGTTTAGGATCATGTACATACTTCTTAAGAAAAGAAACTTGAATAACATTATGAACTATTAAGTTAGCAAACAATGCAATCCTATATGCAATTGGTCCTATCCTATCAAGGACTTTGTATGGCCCACAATATATTGGTTCCAGATTGGCACAAGTCTCAAACTTTAGGAAAATTCTCTTTGGCTTTACTCAAGTAAACATGGTCCCCAACTTTAAATTCCTTGTACACTCTTTTTAAATCTGCGCAACTTTTATGCATGTCTTGGGATTCCTTTAAGTTCTACATGATCTTAACAATTTCCTGTTCCATCTCCTTGATAATTTTTGTCCCAAGCACTGTCTTGTTTACTAGACTATCCCAACTCATTGAAATCCGGCATCCTTTGTAATACAATGCCTCAAATGGACTCATTCCCAATGTTGCTTGATGACCATTATTGTATGCAAATTCTACCAAGTGTAAGTAATCCTCCCACTTGGATGGCTTATCCATCACATACATCCTTAACATATCCTCAAGGAATTGGTTCACCCTTTTGGTTTGGACATGTGTTTGAGGATGATACGCTACACTAAAATTTAGCTAAGTCCCCAACTCATAAAATAAAGCTTTCCAAAAATTGGATGTAAACTTTCCATCTCGATATAAGACTATTGCTTTGGGTAACCCATGCAATATGAATATCTCCTTCATGAAGATATTTGCTATGTCACTTGTTTTATGAGTGGAATTGACTGGATATAAATGAGATTCCTTTGAAAAATTATCAACCACAACCATGATTGAATCATGCTTCCTCACTATCATTGGAAAACCTACTATAAAATACATAGAAATTACTTTCCACTTCCATTTTGGAATGGGAAAAGGTTGTAACCATCCTGTTGGATGTTGATCCACTGCTTTGACTTGTTGACACTTTTGACACCGATAAATATATTCTACTATGCCCTTGTTTATCCCATGCCAAAAGTAGTGCTTCCTTACTGCTATTATTGTCTTTTGATATCTTGGATGTATTGAGTCCGAATTTTTATGAATTTCATACACTATTATCTTCCTCAATTCTCCACAATTCGGGATATATAATATGTCCTTATAAACAAGAAGATCATCTCCTCTAGGTAATTGATATCCTTCACACTTTTCATATAATTTTCCCTATTGTAATTTTTCTTTTACTTGAAGGAATCTCATCCTTATTTTGGGCTTCAAGATCTCGTGTTCCTAAATCTGATTTGCACATACTTAAGGATGCTACTTGAAAATTTTCTACTAAGGACGTTTGTAACCTTATTATCCTTTCCTTTTACATGTTTGATTTCAAAATCAAACTCAGACAAAAGTTCTATCCATCTAGCTTGCTTGGCATTTAAGTTTTCCTGATCAAACAAATACTTTAGACTTATGTGATCAATCCTAAGCTCAAATCTTCTTCTTAGCAAGTAATGTCTCCACCGCTTGAGGGCATGTATTATGGCTGCTAGTTCCAAATCATGAGTCACATAATTCCTTTAATGCTCTTTTAATTTTCTTGACTCATAGAAAAACATAAAGCCTTCCTGCATAAGCACTCCACCTAGTCCCTTAATTCAAGCATCTGTACATGCTACAAAATATTTATTTGGATCTGCAACCTACAAAATAGGGGCACTAGTAAGTAAAATTTTCAATCGTTGAAAGCTTTCTTCACATTTTTTAAACCAAACAAATTTTACATTATTTCTTTGCAGAGATGTAATTGGATGAGCAATCTTGGAGAATACCTCAATCAACCTTCTATAGTATCCTTCCAAACCCATAAAATATCGAACATCCATGGCATTCTTTGAAGTAGGCCACTTCATTATTAATTCAATATTTTTCCGGTCCACTGCAATTCTTTCTTTCAAAATAATATGACCCAAATAATGCACCCTTATTTGATAGAATTCACACTTGCTTCGCTTGGCATACAATCTACGCTCTCTAAGAATTTGCAATACCATCCTCAGGTGTTCCTCATGTTGTTCTTCACTCTTTGGTTAGACAATATGGTCATCCAAGAACACTAGCATGAACTTATCCAAATACCTATTCAAAACACTATTCATGAGACATGCATTTGGTGGGTGCATTGGTGAGACCAAATGGAAGCACAATGAACTCATAGTGGCCATATCTTGTCCAAAAAGTTGTCTTGTGAATGTCTTCTTCTTTTATGTTTATTTGATGATAACCAAATACCAATTCAATATTTTAAAATATGTTGGGTCCCTTCATTTGATCAAACAAATCATTGATTCTAGGTAATGGGTACTTATTCCTAGCTGTCACTTTATTTAGCTTCCTATAATCAATACATAGCCTTAACATCCATTCTTTCTTCTTGACAAATGACATCAATTCTCCCCAAGGAGGCACACTTGGTTATGATATACTTCTTGTCAATGAATTCTTGTAGCTGCATTTTCAATTTTACCAATCTGGCATGCTCATTCTATAAGGAGATTTGGAAACTGGCGTTTCCCCTGGAACAAGATTTATTGTAAAATCGATGTCCCTTTTTGGTGGCAGTCCTGGTACTTCATCTAGAAATACATATTTGAACTCTTGCACAATCATAATCTTCTATCTATGGACCTTTGCCCTCCGATGGATCTAATATATGGGCTGCATATAGATGGCAACCTTTCTTGTAAAACTTCCTTAACTACAAAGCTGAAATGTGCCTTACTAAAATTTGTTTGGGAATATCTTTCATCAATATTGATATTCCCTCTTCATCAATGAATTCAAGTGCCTATTGTAGTAGTTTATCTTGGCCCTATTCTTTTCCAAACAATCCATACCAATAAGAGCATCATAAAATCCTAATGGTAGGACATTCAAATTCAATTTTGTGAGGATTCCATTCAACTCTATGGAGCACTCCATCACTACTTCACTTACTTTTCCTTTTGTGCCAGTGGCTAATTTAACTAGCCAAGGATTATCATGCTTCATTTTTCTAAGAGAACTAGTTTCAACCACCTTCAATGTAACATAAATATGAATAGATCCTGGATTGATCAAAACAGAAATGGACTGCCTAGCAATCTTACCTTCAACTTCCACCACTACTAATTGATGATCTTCCTTATGGTTATCAAACGATACATAAAATCAATGGGTTTCCCTCACCATACCTTCCACTATAATTGATTATTCTAGGTTCTGCAAGCATCAAGGGTTCTCTCTTCAATTTAGACAATCTTTAAGCATGTGGTTTTTTCCACATACCCAATGTTGAAGTGGCCCTTTCGACCCTTTTTATGTTGCTACTATTGGCTTAATTCTACTTTGCACTTGCTATCCTTGCTGGAAATTACTCATTGGATTTTTAAGTGGATGTTTGAATCCACTTTTCCTTTGATCTATTATTCCTTTTGGATTTCCTTTCCATGCTGGATGAAATTCTAATTTCCCTTTGCTTTGATCATAGCAATGCATTTCCATTATGATGGCTTCATTAAGATTGGGTCAATTAAAAATCTCAACCCTTTGGGGAAGACCTCCAAGGAAGCTTTGAATCTTTAATATTTCATCCTTGATGTAATCTACATACCTCAACAATTCCAAAAACTTATGTACATGCTCTTCCATTGTCATGTCCCAATTTTAGTTCATTGAACTCTTTCCTCTCGTTAGCATAAGACTCTATAAGATAGGCATTTTTCCTTGAAATACTTTTTGAATCGCTCCCAGCTAATCCTTCTCTCTTTAATCCATTTTACCTGCATGACGTTCTCCCACCAAATTGAAGCTCGTCCATTGAGGTAGTGAATAGAACTTTTGGCCTTTTCATTTCCTGAGTAGTCATGAATCTAGAAACATTTCTTCATTCCAAGAATCCATGCTTCCTCTTCCATATCTGTATTACTTTCTCCATCAAATGTGGGAGGCCTTTCCTTCCTAAATTCTCCTTGCAGAATCCTTTTAAAATTCCTTCTTCTTTCATACCTATCGAAAGTATGCTTTGGGGTACTTCAAGAACCAGAAGAATCACATGAACTGTTAGAGGAAGATCTTGATGACTATACCTTACGTGTCTTGCTCAAAGAACCATTTCTTGAACTTAGAGTCCTCTTTATAGTGAAAATTCTAGAGAAACTCTATGCACTTCTTCTTTCTTGAGCAACATTTTTTGGATTAGTTCTAATATTAGCTCTCTTCTCAATATCAGCAAGGATTTGAAGGATGGCGACATTAAATCTAGTTCTGCTCTTCTTGAGCCTTGATCAACCTCTCATTGAAAATTCTCATTATTTCAACTAGATTTTGGGGAGTGATATTCTCTCTCGTTCCATTGGACTCAGTCTCAGCATTTATCTCTTGCATATTTTCCCCAAGTACATCCTCTCATGCTCATAGGGATCCTGGGAATCATTCATGGTTACCATTTTCCTTTGGAACTCTTTCCCTTTTGCTCACTACACTCTGCTACAACTATTCAAAGATTGTTAAATGCAACACTATGCATCATATAGATATTTCTTATACATATTAGTAATATGAAATGAAACACAAAATATCATTCTTTAATAGAATCAGTCCCATGGATCAATTTACAGGGTTCTTAATTTCTTGGTTCTTTTGTTCCATTTATGCATTTATGGAAACTGTTGTTAGTGACAATTTTTCTGTCAAATTCGGGTCATATGAAATTTTATGTTTGAATCTCAAAAAAATATGAGTTCCTCATCCATATTTTAACGGTGAACCATCATTTTCCAACATCCTTAATTCAACCTGCTGCTCCTGTTGGAAACATATAGATTAAAATCCTAGGATCCATGAAAGTACCATATATAAATTAAAACCATAGATTGTTTTGCAAAAATGTTTATCACACTTCCTATGCATTTTTTATCTTGTGTCTTTACATATGGACTTCTTTTCCCACACAACCCCTAGTGTTACAACCGTTAATTCTGATACCATCTGTCATGTCCTCGGTCACTTCAGTGGTCATTTGAGATGATGGGAAACTCTTTCAAATGAAATTTTTTTCAATATTTCTCTCGCTAATACCATCTATCGCATCCCCACCCATTGAATCAACCAAATAAGAGGATGTGAATCAAATACAACTTCCAAATTTCACTCATAACAATAGCTATGAATACCATGACATGTAAAATATGTGTGTCGAACTAAATTAACCTGTTAAATTTAGTTGATCAATTCCTTAATAAGCATGACTAAATACTCCAGATGGTTATAAACATATCTTATGGTTATTCCCACCTTCCCAATGTTTCTAGGATTTCCTGACTGTTTTGACATCGGGAGTCGAAAGGAGGAACCGCCAAACAAGTTTTTGATGAACAACCCCAACTTATCAAATCCAACATTTCTGACATTGAGATACCTGACATCAATGTGTTGGATCTCCGAAGTTGGCATCAGCTAACAAAAACTATCCAATAACCCTTTCGACACCAACATTGATGTCACCACCTCGGCATCAGAAAATTGGTAGTCCACATGCATTGGGAACATTCACCCCTTGACTCGAAAATTGAGAGTTTGAATGTAACCACAACTTCACATCTCAACCCCGAACCCCGATTTATGACGTTTGTACCTCGGTGTCAGTACTTTGACATCAACACTGATATAATGATCTGTCCACCAATAATTTGTTGATTTTGATGTCGGCACCTCGACGTCGACACATCGACACCGAGCTTGTTGTTTAACAACATACTCAGTCAAGATTTCTACTCCAGCCTCGGACTTTGACACTAATACTTCGACCATGAAAATTCACGGTTGTTCTTCTGATTTAAAGGACATATGCAGATGCAAGTTAAATATACACAACAAAGAAATAGAGGATCTACATATGTGATTCATGCATACACTAACATATTCGTTGCGATCATAACAACACTACAATCATGCCTAGAGATAAACTCATTTTCAGGCTAAGCACGAGAATTAAATTTAATATTTAGAGCCGACTATTTCATTACATTCAACATGAGTAAATGATCATCCATATCACATAGTTTTTGGGCATTCATGCACAAAAGAGACACTTATGTTTTAATTGAATTCATCTGAGCAACTAGCTACATGAGGACAATGTTCTACCCAACTGTAGGCACTCTATCTAGCCTATATTATTTCAATTGAGAGGCCAACCCCATGTTGGGCTATGTTATCCACTAGGAATGAACTATACATGCTCACTCATAGCCATATGCACATACGTTTATGCTAATCGAACACACCGATGGGTTTATCAAGCATACCTAGAGACATGGGAGGTGAATGCCAAGCCAATGAGCTCAACCATATATCTATATGCATCTCAATTGGATTCAACTATCCTTGACACCCACATTCCCTACCACACCCAACACAAGGAAGGTCCCCTTCTCTACTACATAGTCCCCCAGGTTCCCCTTCCCTCCAGTTCTATTCAGGGTGGGTATAGAAAGGTTTAAGCTGCTAAACCTTTAGAGATTATTCCCTTCATTGGGTTTATCAATCCATTCTATCTTTTGATCTCTCCCTAACTTCATATTTCTGGTCGCGCTAAGGTTCAACCATGGATTTCAAATTACAAGCTTCTTGACATGGATTCTCTAATGGAACTTTATGCATTTGAAACTCCATTTCACCCCAAGGTTGGATTAAATGGTTTTCTCACTGGATTTCATAAGATACACCAATTTCTAGGCATTTCAACACTTTGAAACATGGCATTTTCACTGGTTACGTTTTCTGCTAATTTCACTACTACGAATGCAACCCGTGTTAAGAATTCTCATCCTGGGTGCTCTCTCTTCCATAGGGGTGAAGGAGAACAAATTTTCATGAGGGTATTGACTTCTACGTCAAGTAAACTGATCCCATACCTTTTCACATGATTTTTTGCACTCATTCCATGCTCCATTAAACCCCTAAGTTGATTTCTCAACTACCTTTTTACAACAGAATTAAAGAATGGAAAGAACGTCCACTTGGCTTCTCAAGATGACACATGTAAATAGAGGGTTGAATCTATCACACCCCCTCACCTATCTCTAGTGGATAGACACAACCCCTCATCTTGGTTTCCTCCATATCCATTTCTTGGACTTTTAATTGCATTATAATTATTTACATGCTTTTACATTTTCCCATGGCTTACTAGCACATGGTCCACAAAATACAAAATACTTTCCTCTATAATCTTAGGAATTCACTAGTGGGGAATTGGCCTTGAGCTCCACACTAGGAATTATACATCGCATATACACAATATTTACACATCAATTCAATATATTCCAGGGGTCAAAATGAGGACATTACAAGAAACACCTACAGGGTTCTCTCTGTTAGCACACAACCCAATTTCTCTCAATGCTTAGCCCAAACTCTCATTCATAGATTCTATAGGAATCTCAATTGGCCATCACAACCATGGCACTCCTTCCAAATTCACCACATAACACAAGGAAGGAATTTCCCTCCATTGATCCACAACTCCCTCAAGAAATTCGACCCTTACAGTGTGTTGCAGCTGCAACAATTTCCCAAAATTCAAAAAATTTCGGGGCCCTCCTTTTGCTTATATCGGTTTGATTTTCTTCTTTGATTTGATCTAATGATTCTTCAGAAAGAATTTTCTAATGCTTGAATTGATATACCACTTGTTTAAGCTTTATCATTGCCTTTGAATTCATTTTCAGTGTGTTTGAATCGAAAGTTCATTTGCTTGTGCTCCCGCCATTGCAGAGAAATAACAAGTTTTAGCTTCGACATTTTTCTCCGATGCGTTTGTCTTAATCGGTTGAACTTTGGTTTCGCGTTGGAACATCTTGTTACTTCATTCTCCGCAGTTGCGGACGACAGACTATGAAGTCCCCTGATAGTCGCATTGACTTTTCAAACCTCGCTTTGTTGTTTCGTCAATCCTTAAGTTTTGGGCTTCCGCTGTTGCGGCTGCAGAAAGCGCTATCTTTTCCGGTCATCTAGTTGTTTTCCTCCGATTTAGATTTTTGCCTATTGCGGAAGGTCATGTCCTTTATGATTCCGCCATTGTGGCTCCTTATTTTTCTATCACGCTGACGCTTAGCCTTGCGAGCTCCGATGCGTTATTATTTTCTCCCGGATATCTCGGTGATTATCTTAGTTCATTTACCACCCGATGTTGCGGAAAGGGATGTTCTTGTGACCCCCGATCCTTGTGCTTCCGCTGTCCGATATTTTCCTCGCCGCTTATGGTTGACCATATATATATGGGGCCAAGTGTTGATTATTCTATTGCTATTTTTGGACTGTCGTGCTCTGTCGTTTTTGTGCGCTATCGTTCGCTCGAGCTCGGTCGGACCCCCGTTGTCGGTGTACCCTCCTTTCTAGGTGGCTCAACCGTGGAAGCTTAACAGTCCTCTTCCCGCTGGTCACGCAGTAGTGCCAGGTAGGCTCTTATTTGCATTATCCCGTTCCGTTCGAGTGTTTTGTTGATTTTTCCACGGCTAGGTTTTTTCACGGCCGTTTTCTTTTCTTGGCCCCTTTGTTTACATGCATATATAGTGGGGGGCTTGTAGCGTAATGTTGGAGCAAAGTCCCGCAGCTACAAAAGAAGCTGCCATTTTGGCGGATAGATAGTTTGGTGAAGATGAAGAGATAAGGTAAAGCTGCGACGCCATAGCATGTTTCTAGTTGCAGAGCAGAGCCGGAAACCGTGACTGTTGGGATAGAGAAGTCAAGGAAGATGACAGTACCTGAGTGGCCGAGAAGGGAGAGCTCAACCACTGCATTGAAGGCAGCGGCGAATACAGGAGGGCTCAGCTACCCTCATAAAGGAAAATGAGCAACGAGGCCGAGGTATTGAAGGCGAAGGACAGAAGAAGGGAAGAGATGCATAGTACCCATGGTCAGCGCCGGGAAGCATGGAAGACTGCAGAGAGCAGTGGTGTGACGGAAAGTGGCTACCCCAAGTACAGATATGCTGACTGTCACTAATTAGGGTTTTGGGTTACTGTTGGGACAGGCCCACAGTGTTGTAATGGCAAGACCTTCGTGCCGCCTATAAAGGGATATATTTTGTATGTAAAAGGTTGGAATTTTGAGCATTTTAAGCCATCCAGCTAGTCAGTCCTTCTGGAGCTAGACATCAGAGAGTCTGAGAGCCCAGTAGTCTGTTAGCTCACTGTATTTTGTATTGTAACAATCCGCAGGGATTGACAGAGAGAGAGAGAGAGAGCGAGAGTATATTGTAAGAAGGCAATATAGAGAAGAGATCTAAGAGAAAAGGGCTCCAGGCTGTGTGCGGAGTTACCCAGAATATCTCTAGCTGCATATGCGATGCAGTAGAACTGTGTACCTCTCAAGTTATAATATAGAAACATAGTTCTGTGGATGTATCTTCTACCCTGGAAGTGAACCACGTAAAATCAGAGTGTTATGTGATTGATTCATGTGATTGTATTTGCTTGTTATATCTGTCATTCATTACATGAACTTTGCTTACAGTAAATGTATGTATGTGTTATTCAGTTCACAGCATAGTAAAAGGGTAAATGCAAGTTGAAGTCTTTAAGTATTATGTATAAGAGTTTGTCTAAGTTTCACTCCAGACATTTAAGAGTTGCAGTATAAAACAGCCTTGTGTATTGAGTCCTGTAAGTTGAACGCCAGTAAGCTAAGAATGCTGAGTCGCAGCGTTAGGATATCGTAGGGAGGCGATATCGCACCATCAGAGGAGCTGTGGTGCGCGGTACCATAGGTTGAGGATCAAGCGTAGGAGAGAGTTACGTGTCACCCAAGACGCGGTGATGCGATAAGGACTAGAGTCATCGCGAGTAAGAGGAAACTGCGCATCGCAAAGAGAGACATCTCGTGGGCTAAGAAGAGCTGCGAGACGCAAACAGGACGCCATACAGAACCTGGTCGAGACACTTGAGTCTTTGGCCAACCCATTAGGATCACTTCGGGTGAGACTTCAGGCCGCTCCGCGGTCTATTGCCGAAAGGGCCAGTGAGCTAGGGGTGTTGTTGGTACATGATAGTAAACCCGGTTCTGCCCAGCAAACCAACAAATGGTTCCATTGCCGGTTTTGAACAAACTGAGCACTGATGTTTTGGTGGCGTCCTACTAGAGACGAACTCATCGAGTGGGTTTGGTCTAAGGAGAAAGAGTTTTCCGAACACAAGAACAAGAGTCCTAGATTGAGTACAGAGGACTGGATACAAAAACATATTGTTACAGACCTGCATGCGATATTTTTTGCGACCTTTGGAAACGAGCTTTACGACTGGTTATCAAAGTTGACTGATACGAGCATATTCAAGAAGAAAAGAAACATTGTCTGGACACCGAAGCTGATTCAGACTGTGAAGAACCTTGATAATCCCATTACGAGGACAGTAGACTTCTAGCTTGCGATTGTGCTAGAAGGCTTCGTCACAGAGTTTGCAGTTGAACAGAGAAAAAGCTTCAGCGAGGCTGAGCGGTACTTCTTCAAAGGATATCGCGGTAAGTACCTCAAATATTTAAACTTGTCCATTAAGATGTTATTACATGAAAAAGGAACAATGGACCTAGTTTCAAATGAATAAGTAAAGATAGTAATGTCACAAGAGTTTGAAAGTGATTTTGATGACATTGGATGCACATGTAGTGGAAAGAAATACAAAGTAGATTTCAGCTCTCCCATATTTGAAGACAGTTCAGATAATACTAGACAACAGAGTCATAGTACCACAGAAAGAATCGA
>LPNX011030481.1:93599-110246 GCA_001517045.1 Pseudotsuga menziesii | reverse complement strand
GAGGTGATCCTAGATCTAGGATCAGAGGTAAATGTTTTGACTAAGCAGACATGGGAACAGATGGGTAGCCCTAAGTTAGTCAGATCGCCTATCCATCTGCGATTAGCTAATCAACAGCGGGTATCACCCCTGGGTCGATTATCACAGGTACCAGTTGACATTGACGGAGTTCGCAGCTCTGTGGACTTTGAAGTTAGAGAAATCATTGGCAATAGTAGACCATATCCAGCACCACTAGGCATTGATTGGGCGATCGGTAACATGGCCACTATCGACTTAAAGAGAAGACAAATGACCTTTGAGGACGCGCATATCCGGGTCATCGTACTGTTAGATCCTCTTCAGGGTCCTAGATACATTGAACCTATCCGAGCAGAGGAAGAGGCACGTAACATGGACAGTCTCTATCAGATGACTACGAACCAAAGTGACTACATCAATACAACCGCAGAAGGGAACATTAGTTGGCAATGCGATAGCTCATGCGCATCAGATTCGGATGTTGGTCTAGAGAATTGGTAGAACAGACTTTACGAAGTCTCAGCACGCAGATGTGCGTACATGACTAAGTCACTGTGATGGATTGGCGCAGAGATCAATGAGATTCCATCATTTCATGGTCTAATAGATATCCAGGAATTTCTCATGCAGTATGAACAACAAATTCCTCACGAGTAGAGGATCGCAGCTATGGACCTTGCAGTACGAGCCACACCTGCAAGATGGTGGTATGCACATAAAGAGAATATCGCATCATGGGATGATCTTAAGAGATTGATGGCAATCATATTCTCTACCAACATAGAGTATGTCCAGCAGAGATACCCAGGAGAAAGTGACCCCAGGTCACATATTTAGACATGTGAACAGGATTGGTTGGACATTTCTGAGGATGAATGGGTTCACCGATTCATTCACACTTTGGACACAGTTCCACAGAACTGGTACACAGAGACTGAATTGCGCAAGGGAATGACTACATGGCCACTTCTAATAGACAGCTTTCTACTTACCTTCACTTTTGAATCTAAGTATCCAAATGTTGATTAGGCCCTAGATGTAATAAAGGTTAAGATATTTGAGGATTGCACCCTATTAGTACATACTCAACCTGAGTGGGCCATCCATTTAGAAGATGCGCTCGAGTGCTATAAATTCGAAGTAGAACCAAAGGATGAGGATGAGGATCCTCGCAACATCAACATTCCAGAGTCAGAAGGGACTCGTGATGTTGATGGACCGAAGCTACAGATTCTAGCAATCACATAGCCGATCAAGATTAAAAAGATCAATATTGGCACAGAAACAGAACCAAAGTTTGCCTCTATTGGAGACTATTGGACCAATGAAACAGTTGGACAGATTGTAGACTTGCTACATGACTATCAGGACCTATTTCCCACCAAGTTCACAGAGATGAAGGGAATAGTCGGAGACCTGGGAGTAATGAGGATACCATTGAAAGAGGATGCTAGACCAGTCAAGCAGCGTCCATATAGATTAAATCCATGCTACAAAGAAAAAGTTAAGGATGAGATCGATAAGATGCTAGCAGCAGGCATCATTGAGCCTGTAGAAGAGAGCGAATGGGTTATTCCCACAGTCGTGCAAGAGAAGAAAACTAAAGGAGACATCAGGATCTGTGTAGACTTGCGTAAACTCAATGACGCATCGCTTCATGATCCATTTTCGACACCTTTCACTGATGAAGTACTAGACAATGTGGGAGGACAGGAGGTCTACTCCTTCACTGATGGCTTTTCAGGCTATCACCAGATCAGAATCCACCCGGAAGATCGACATAAGACCACTTTTGCAACAGAATGGGGCTCATTCCAGTATACGGTAATGCCCTTTGGTCTTAAGAATGCACCAGCTATCTTTTCTAGAGTAGTAGTTGCTGTATTTAAAGAATACATCCATAAATTCCTAGAAGTTTATTTTGATGATTGGACTGTATTTGGATTAATTAACAAGAACATAGGAGATTTAAGACTGATGTTAGAGAAATGTAGGCAGTACCATATTTCTCTAAACTTGAAAAAATGTATATTCTGTGTGCCATTCGGTATTTTTTTGGGTCACATTGTCTGCAGGCAAGGCTTGATGGTAGATCCCGTAAAGATTGCCATCATTGTAAATATTCTAGCACCCAACTCAGTCAAACAATTGAGAACAGTACTTGGTCATACTGGGTACTACAGAAAATTCATCAAGGGATACGCAAAGATTACAGCACCGATGGAAAAACTGTTAAAGAAAGATGAAAAATTCCTATGGAATGGGGAATGCCAGCAAAGTCTAAACACACTTAAAGAGAAGATGGTTACAACACCCATCTTAGTATTTACAGACTGGACTAAGCCGTTTCATGTACATGTGGATGCATCTGGCATTGCACTAGGGGTTGTTTTAACCCAACCAGGAGAAGGAGGTATCGATCATCCTATCGCATACTCCAATAGAAAGCTATCAACAACAGAAAAGAACTACACCACGATAGAAAGAGAAGGCTTAGCTATGGTGTACGTGCTATAGAATTTCAGGCACTACCTGTTGGGTGCCTTGTTCAAGATGTTTACTGACCATTCCGCATTGAAGTATCTGGTCAATAAACCAGTGTTAGGGGGAAGAATCTGCAGATGGTTACTCCTCTTTCAGGAGTATGATTTTGAAATCATTGTCAAACCAGGAATATTGAACGCCGGACCTGATCATCTGTCACGAATAGACTCAGGAGAAGAGCCAAGTAATCTAGAGGACAATTTTCCAGATACGCAGTTGTTCTCTATCCAGATCACAGATGAGTACTATGCTGATATCATTCACTTTCTCACCACAGGAAGGGCACCTGAGGAGTTTACCAAGCATCAAAAGAGGCAGTTGGTTGTTAAAGCAGAAGACTTCATCCTGATCGTAGGACAGTTATACAAGTTAGGTCCAGATGAAGTCCTGCATAGATGTGTGATGCCGCATGAAAAAGAGGCTATTATTAGAGAAGCACATTTAGGTACCGCAGGATGTCATTTCGCAGGAAAGCCGACTACGTAGAAAATCCCAACCGCAGGATTATGGTGGCCTACGTTACACAAAGACACTAAGGACTTTTGCAGATGCTGCGATATCTGCCAGAGGGTAGGAAAACCTTCACGACGAGATGAAATACCACTGCGACCGCAGATTACGTTGCGCGCATTTGACAAGTGGGCTATAGACTTTGTGGGTCCTATCAACCCACCAGGAAAACGAACTGGTTCGAGATATATCATCACTGGAACAGAGTACCTCACCAGGTGGGAAGAGGCCAAAGCAGTAAGAAACTGTGATGCTGCTAGAGCCGCACAGTTCACTTTTGAAAACATCATCACTAGATTTGGATGCCCAGTAATTTTAATGAGTGATCAAGGCACACACTTCTTGAATCGCACCATTGAGGCCTTGACGGAAGAATTCCAGACACAGCACCATAAGATCACTCCCTACCACCCACAAGCTAATGGTACGGTGGAGGCCTTTAACAATATTTTAGAAAACGCTCTTACTAAGATCTGCAACAACCAAAGGAATGATTGGGACCTTAGAGTTAACGCTGTATTATGGGAATATAGGAATACATGCAAGAAACTTACAGGACACACACCTTTCAGCTTGGTGTATGGACAGAAGGCTGTTATGCCTATGCAGTATATCCTTCCCAGTTTAAGAATTGCTCAGATCACTGGAATGGCTGATACAGACACGATGCAGGAAAGGCTAGCACAACTGCTTGCCTTAGAGGAAGACAAATTCATCGCCGGATTCCATCAAAAAGTGCAGAAGGCACGAGAAAAAGCTTGGCATGACAGACACATTAAGAGTAAGACTCTTCAGATCGGAGACCTAGTACTCCTCTATGACAGTAAATTTATTAAGTTTCCAGGGAAGTTCAAGACGCATTGGTTGGGGCCGTATCAGATACAGCAAGTCACAGAGGGAGGAGCCGTTCAGCTCAGCAAATTGAATGGGGAGCTTCTTCCCACGATGATCACTGGCAGTAGGCTTAAGCTCTATAGTGACAGCCACTCCACCTCTTAGCCCTAAATTAGAGTCGCGGACGGTGCAGATGTCCAGTGTAGTTGACAGGAGGCATCGCACTGGGAATTAGTCTACACCGGCAGGGATTCTAAGGATCAGGAATCACATAAGGACAGTTCATTTTGCGCAAGCTAAAAAAAAAAAAAAAAAAAAAAACGCAGAATTTTGTGTTGAGCAAGTGATGCGGTGTGGCATCGCAGCAGTGTGATGTTTCTCCGTGCCACATACCCAGTTTTTGCAACGAGACAGAGGGCTAGTCAAGTCTCCTTTTGATAGGCATTTAATGAAGAAATGACCGCTATACCTTACCGTAGATTTTGCAAATCTTCGACGAGACCGGCACCTGCATACACACGCTTCGAGGGAAATTGATCGGATTTCAGCATTTATTGAGGATCGAAATGAAGGGTGTGGTCTCGTCCAAGCAATTAATACGACTGACAGGTTCAGTATAGATGACCGTTGCATTTGGGATTATCGCCTTTGGCATAAAATCAGAAATTATTCATTCGGGAGGGTTACATTTGCAAAGATCTGAGAGCTATAGAGTGCATTGTTAAGTTTTCCCTGTGCAAAGATAATTTCGTTACAGAGTGCTGTGATTTACATAGTTTGCAGCCATTTCCTGCCCAAATTATAACACCCAGTGGGTTCTGTCTGAGGAGGAACCCATAGAAGCAATTTTGGAAAGGTTCGAGCGTGGAGGCCTTATGTCTGCTATGATGACGCCGTTTAAGGGTATCACGCCAAGTTCATCACATAACAAACAACTGCCAAGGATGAGGAGCCAAACTCACTTAAGAGAAGAATCCAGTCCGGAGTTGGACGAAGAAGTTCATAATGCAACAGACTACATCATACCACGAGTTGACAGCGCACCAGAGGTAAAAATTCCCAAGAGTGGTAAGTTTCCTGTTCCTATACCACAGATTGATTCTAGAGTAAAGGAAGATGGAGATCTATTAGGATATGCCGCTGTTGTTAAATTTGTAGATTATAACCAGGGTGATAGTAAGACATATCCTCAGTTTCGGCCGTACCAGTATCTTACGATCCAGAAGAACCCAAGGATAGGTGCAGATGAATATGTTCCCATGGAACATGTCCAGATTCTTGAGCACTCAGGCCTGCTCAATCTGTTAAGAATACCACATTTTAGACGTGGCGCAGAGGTTAATGCTGTGGTGTGCATCCTACTTTCATGTGTACATGGGGGTTACCTCTGGCTTGGTAATAGGGTCGACCTGAACATCGACCTGATACACCGCATCACTGGGCTGTCCAAGACTGGTCAAGACCCGAACACAAATATAATAGGAAAGACCAAGGATTCCAAGCTATCACTAGCCCTAGTCGCCAAGTATAAACTGCAGAGAGGAGGTCGAGCTTACGACATCGCAAGCTTAACAGACAATACACTCAAATTTACAACTATTCTGCTTGCAGGCAGACTGCTAACCAAGGTTCGCCCAAAGGAAGTCACAGGATCAGTAATTAACCAGGCCATACAAGTTGTAGAGGGGGAATAGTTCAATTGGTCTTTATTTTTGTTAAATATGTTTCAGCAAGATTGTTTGCAAGCTCAGGATCTGGCAACCCACCCATTCCATTTATCATGGTTACTGATACTCTGTGCATTCATCGGGTGGAAGGAGTCGCCCCATACCCAATTTCGACAGCTAGCGAGTGGCGAGCCCAGAGGTATGCGCTACACAAACTTATGGGAGACTAGCAGCCCAGCCAAGAAAAAGGTCAATGCGATAGTATTCTATGAATACTATAGGCTGCTAAGGAACATCCTCCAAGAAATACCACAGATCAACAAGGAGATCATGGACACATATGATGATCGGCTTGATTTTATGGTGGACCGCCATAGAATTTATTTGAGGCCAAAAAGGGCTAAAAGGGACGATTGGTCCAATGGTTGGTACAGGATGACAACGAAGGATGTCGAGGATGTCATCAAAGACTTTGGTGACGACTGGAAGCAAGCGTTAGAAGACACCACACCCCTACCAGCAGGTACCGCACATATAGACCCATCGGACAAAGGCAAAGACAAAGTGGAGACCCAGACGCAAGATACAGCACAAGTGCCACTACCAGGAGAAAAGAGGAAAGATTCATAGTAAGTGCCACCAGAGGCACATACGACAAAGGATGGAGAAGAAGAGACACCAGACGCACAGAAGAAGAAAAAGCACAAAGCCACAAAACCACCTTTGAAGACTGCACTGACAGAGAATGATTATGAACTCATTGCAACAAGAATGCATGACACGTTGAAGGACTCATTTGAGGCGATGCAGACATCGCAGGAAAAGATACAGAGTGCGGTAGAGAAGCAGCTTCTGGACTTAAAAGCAATTACTGAGAAGACTGCCATGATACAGATTCCGCCAGTAAAGGTGACCGCAGGAGAAATTTCAACACAGTCGATTTCCCGCGAGAAAATCTTGGCAACGGATCGCATCAATACAGTCTTGATACCACCAAGTAGCATCCGATTCCCCGCATCAATGATGAATGCACCAGTACAGATTAGGAAACCTGTCGAGGTTAACCTCATAGAGTTCCACATTGATCAGTTACAAATGATCCAGCAGCAGCTAAGCGCAGGGCTCAGAGGTAGAGAGCTCGCGACTTATAAACAAAACACATAGCTGAAACAAGAGAATGCAGCACTCGCCACCAGCTATCAAAAAAAGGCAGATGAGTTAAGAACATATGAAGATAGAGAACATAATCTCTCTCAATTCTTATAGAGTATCGCATTGGAGTTACCCCAATGTAATATTAAGTTCACCTTGCCTCTCCCGCAGAAGGTAAGAAGAGTTGCAGACAGAGCAAAGGCTCTGGAGGAAAAAGTAACCAGGATGGAAGAAACAGTGGCCAAGATGGAGGAAGACCACAAAGTGCAGATTGCTGAGCTTGAGGCTAGACCACCGGGCACCCCCCAGGCGGACAAGGAAGCCAGAGTAGAGGCCTTTCAAATCACTTCTGCGGAGATGAAATCTCGCATAGACGATGCACTGGCGGTGCTAACCGATGCGACGAACGCATGGCCAGAGTTAGATGAGCCTCCCGAGAAAGTAGAAATTCAGCAAAGTATTCAGTAGATAGAGAATACCGCAGTAGTAATGAAGGAAGAAATCAAGAGCTTAGCAGCTCTTCAGAAGATGAGAAAGACGACGGAGATGAACCGCTTGCAGCAGGAAGCACAGCGGTTGAGAGCAAAGGAGATACACATCAATGACCTGCTTCAACCATATCAGGAACAAATCATAGAGCTAGTTGATGCGGTTGAGCAGAAAGTTGGGGAGTTCACTACCACCAGAAATGAAATTGATGTAGCAGAAGACTCCAGTATTAGTCAAGCTATGCTTGACTCGGCACAAGAGAGTGTCGCAACTATGCAGAACGAAGTCGCAGGACTTCGGGACAAGCTTCACCGCACTTCGCAGTAAGCCAAGGAGACGCTACAGCAGGAGAAGACCGCTGGTAGTGGCTCGGGGGCGAGCCACAAGTAAGTGTTAGGGGACTGTTGGAGTAGAGTCTCACAGCTACAGAAGAAGCTGCCATTTTGGTGAATAGATAGTTTGGTGAAGACGAAGAGATAAGGTAAAGCTACGACGTCGTAGCATGTTTCTAGCTGCAGAGCAGAGCCGAAAACAATGACTATTGGGACAGAGAAGTCAAGGAAGACGACAGTACCTGAGCGGCCGAGAAGGGAGAGCTCAACCACTCCATTGAAGGAAGCGGCGAAGATAGGAGGGTTCAGCTACCCTCATAAAGGAAAAGGAGCGATGAGGCCGAGGTATTGAAGGCAAAGGACAGAAGAAGGGAAGTGGTGCATAGTACCCATGGTCAGTGCCGGGAAGCATGGAAGACTGCAGAGAGCAGTGGTGTGACGGAAAGCGGCTACCCCAAGTATAGATATGCCGACTGTCACTAATTAGGGTTTTGGGTTACTATTGGGATAGGCCCACAGTGTTGTAATGGCGAGACCTTCGGGCCGCCTTTAAAGGGATATATTTTGTATTGTAAAAGGTTGGCATTTTGAGCATTTTAAGCCATCCAGCTAGTCAGTCCTTCTGGAGCTAGACATTAGAGAGTCTGAGAGCCGAGTATTTTGTTAGCTCACTGTATTTTGTATTGTAACAATCCACAGGGATTGACAGAGAGAGAGAGAGAGAGTGAGAGTATATTTTAAGAAGGCAATATAGAGAAGAGATCTAAGAGAGAAGGGCTCCAGGCTGTTTGCAGAGTTACCCAGAATATCTCTAGCTGCATATGCGGTGCAGCAGAACTGTGTACCTCTCTCAAGTTATAATATAGAAACACAGTTCTATGGATGTAGCTTCTACCCTGGAAGTGAACCACGTAAAATCAGAGTGTTATGTGATTGATTCATTTGATTGTATTTTCTTGTTATATCTATCATTCATTACATGAACTTTGCTTACAGTAAATGTATGTATGTGTTATTCAGTTCACAGCATAGTAAAAGGGTAAATGCAAGTTGAAGTCTTTAAGTATTCTATATAAGAGTTTGTCTAAGTTTCACTCAAGACATTTAAGAGTCGCAGTATAAAACATCCTTGTGTATTGAGTCTTGTAAGTTGAACGCCAGTAAGCTAAGAACGCTGAGTCGCAGCGGTAGGATATCGCAGGAAGGCGATATCGCACCATCAGAGGAGCTGTGGTGCACAGTACCGCAGGTTGAGGATCGAGTGTAGGAGAGAGTTACGTGTCGCCCAGGACGCGGTGATGCAATAAGGACTAGAGTCATCGCGAGTAATAGGAAATTGTGCATCACAGAGAGAGACATCTCGCGGGCTAAGAAGAGCTACGAGACGCAAACAGGATGCCATACAGAACCTGGTTGAGACACTTGAGTCTTTGGCCAACCCATTAGGATCACTTTGGGTGAGACTTCAGGCCGCTCCGCGGTCTGTTGTTGAGAGGGCCAGTGAGCTAGGGGTGTTGTTGGTACATGATAGTAAATCCGGGTCTGCCCAGCAAACCAACATGTAACTGTCAGTGGGGGCATTTTTTGGCCCACAGGGTAGTGTCCCTCCACAACTGTTATGTATTTCGACCCTGCGCTTGGTGGTTGGGGAGATTGGTGCAAACGGCTGTTACGCTGTCTGCACCAGTCTGCCCCGTATTATGATAGGTCAGTAGGAGAAGGTTTTATGGCCTCCCCGTGTGAATATTGGACTAGTTTCGCTCTCTCATGTTGCCCGTATCCTTCAAACCAAAGCCACATTTCCCCGTGCTATTTCAAGCGACCCGTTTTACAGTTGGTTTCGAACCCGAGCTGGTTGGGGGTTGCATAACACTGCATAACCTTAGATGGACCATCGATGATGCACAGGCAATGTTTTTTCCTAAAATCACACCGTTTAATGGAGTGTTTAGGTGCCCCTATCGTTCTATGTAGCGCGATGATAATGGCACCCACAGAGAGCCCGAGGTTTCTTCCCTTGAATGTAGATTTTGTTTCCACTCGAGATTTGTTGATGGAATGATTTTTAGTATTAGACAGAAGTGTTAGCCTGCACATATTTGCTTCATTTAATTTTCGTCATGTTAAACACAGAGGATTTAAAAGACTGTACATTGTTATCTCAATCTTTGCAATGGCCTAATGATTGTAATTTCATATATGACAAGAAGATTCCGAACTCAAAATGTCGAAGCGACAAAAGAAGAAGGTACCTGTGGTCGAAGAGGATCCCGACATGGAAGTTATCACCAAAACTGAGTATATTTATGAGGACACCAAGTGTATAATTGGTGTAGAGCCTGAGTACCAATGGGGAGACATCTATAGGTTGATCACCCACCGAGAGGTGCCTGATATAGGCTTTGAGGAAGAAGGCATATACGTGAATATAGAAAGGTATTCACTGATGAAGATTGCTACAAGACCAGAGCTCTTCCCATGCTATGAAGTAATTGGTTGGATTCTGCCCCAGGCAGATGTAACCACTATGATCCTAGAGAATGTTGATAAACAAGGCTATGCTGCCTATAGCCCAGGATATGTAGCCCCGGCCTACCACCTGCCAGAAGCATAAATATTTTTGTCTGACGATTGGTTGAAAAACATCAGAATGGACCTTGTTGAGACCCTCAAAAGAATGCTATTGCCTGGAAGAAATTTCAGAACCAGGCCGATGGGAGAATATGACACAACGAGCTTAAGGACCACATATAGGTTCATCACCTTAATGCTTAATAGGATTTTTGGGAGAGCTCATGGCAAGAGCTTCAAATTGGAGTGGATGCCAATTATTTTTTTATGTTGCGACCCAGGGGACCATTTTCAACTGGGCCAACATAGTATCAAATAGTCTTTCAGCCTGAATGGCCTCAGCCCTGGGAGGAGTGTCCCAAAAGAGGTCCGAATTTTACATCATTTCCATACTCATTGATTGTATACTGTGAAATCAACCTTTCTCCAGCCTAAGGTGCATTTGGGATAGGGAGAGGATGCCTGTTTACTCTACATACAAGCCACTGTGGGCTCACAAGTACCACAGTCACTACCGGGAGGTCTGTGAACATTTTATCATGCCATTGTATACTCTCATTTTTCTAAAAGAATGTGACTGCATGTCAGAAGAGGCATTGCAGGTAATTGAAGAATATGTGGATTATTATCTGACTGAGGATGGCCTCTACTTCAGAATGTTTGGAGGCTCCAGAGCACCCTCCCTACTACCCAAATATGCCACATACTACATCATTCATAAAGAGGTGGTTAGGCAAGTCTTCCTAGATGGCATAGGAAGATTTTTGTTTGAACATAAGAAGGATGCCTATCCCCCTTTGCCGTTCAAGTTAGGAAGTTATAAGTTTACCAGAGTAAAGAAAGCAAACGAGTTTGTGGAAGAGTTGGAAAAGTTTCATTTTGGTGAGATGCCCTTCCATAGAAATGACTCCCGCAACAAAGTAGCTGAACACTGCAAAGAGGCCAATGTTCATTTCGAATACACTCACCATTGGGACAAAGAAGAGTCTGTCTTCCACAGTGCGTTGAATATAACATCCTTGAGGAAAAGGTTCAAAAAGAAGATCACCACCAAAGGTGGGAAGGGGCAGGATGAACAAGCAAAAGCCGATGAAGAAGCCAAGAAAAGAGATGAAGAAGCCCAAAGGTTGGCCCAAGAAGTTGCAGGGTGGCTGCAGGGAGAAGAGGAAGAAAAAAGAAGAGTTTCCCAAGAGGCAGCCAAAAAAGCAGAAGAAGATGCGAGAAATGAAGAAGAAGAAAGGAAAAGGAAGCTTCATGAGGAGCTTCAGAAACAGGAAGCAGAGAGGATGAAGTTGACCCAAACAGCGAAAGAATAGTCGGCCTCTAACACAGCTGACATTCAGACCCAGGACGTGGAGAACCCTGAGGTTCAGGACCCAGAAGTACCTGCTGTCAATGCACCTGGATAGTCTATGGTCCCCACACTTAAACTGGTCCCTTTTGAACAGAAGATAGGGGAAGAAATCCTTGATTTTAATACTGTCTTCTATGACAAGGAAATAAAGAGGATAGTGAAGAGAATTGAAAAGAAGGTCGAAACAGGAGGTCTGTTTGGGCAGATGATAACGGATACAACCGTTGTATATGGGACAGACCGAGATCCCAGATTCACCATTAGAGCAGGAGCTGCATTGATCCATGCTTTGAAGGATAATGTAGACAAAATAATGTCAGATCTAGAGCAATCCAAGAAGTCTTCTTCTTAGCTAAAAGACACATTAAGAAAGGAGAGAGAAGAAAACAATAAGTTGAAGAGAAAATATGAGGACATGCAAAAAGAGATGAGGTCTTCAAAGGATGAAATGTAGGTTCTCCAAGTAGAAAGGAGGTCTATGGAAACTACACAAGAGTGTCTGGAGAGAGTGCAGCAAGAGTATCAAGAGCTAAGGGTGGAGAAGGAACAGCTATTGGGAAAGATAGAAGACTTAGAGCTGCAAAATACCACCTTGGAGGCAAGTGAGAAGCAGTCTCAAGAACAAGAGACAAAACTTCAAGAGTGGATCACTTCTCTAACAGTAGCTTTAGAGGAAGCAAAAGAGTGGCAGGTTAATCTCCAGCCATTCAGGGAACATGTGCTGGCACAAAAGGCCAAAATGCTTCAGCTGCAGACAGCCATAGAAGGGGAAAGATGCAAGGTTTTGCAAGTAGATGGTCGATTGGAGGAGATTCTGGAGACCTCCTCTTATTTTATTGATAGATCTCAAGACGTCCTGGAAGTCCTGACAACAAGAATGGAAAGGCTGTAAAATAATGAAGAAATTCCCGCAGAGCTACCCTCGAAAGATCGACAGGCCCTCAAGCAGGATTACGACTTATTAGAGTTTGCTATAAACACAGCCGAGGAATTCAAAAAGGCTGTTAGAAAGACAAAGGGAGCATGCACATAATTCTTCAGAAGGCTCCTAATTACCTATAACTGGTGCCAAGTAGAAGCTGAGCAGAAGCTATATGTTTTCCCGGACCACAACTTATGTGTGGAAATTTTGCAGAAGAGGTATCAAGAGGAGGAAGCAAAAATACAGCACATTAAATCCCTCGACGACCAAATCTTAAGGAGTGAAGTAGATCATTCCGCCAGCAGTGTGCAGCTATTGGAGGATCAGCTTCATTTGAGTGTGACCAGAATTGAGGCCATAAAGAACCAAGCTACGAAGTTCAAGATAAACATTCATTTTCTGGAACCTTGTGAGTTTGAAGGCATTGCCTCTGAGGCTTTAGCGTGGAAGAAATTTCTGAATACTCAAGTGGGGCCCTGCTCGTGAAGGATTGTTCACTTTTATAATATGTAACGATTTTGTAAACACTTGATGAAAGTGAAATTTTGGGAGGCGAAGAGTTGGGAAGCCCAAGGGTTATTTGTGGGCAGCCCAACTGTCTCATCCTTTTGGTATAAATATAGAAGACTTAGAAGAACGAGGGGCTTTTTCCCAGTTAGACATGTAAAGAGATATTGTAAGAAGAACTAATTTTTTTTGCAATAAAGAATTATTGTTTTCTTGTCAGAGAAAGTTTGGTGGGACGTTCAAATGCTATGCTATGGATTGGTGAAAGATGAACTATTTCGTTTTTCTAGTTTTTGTCTAGTAACTATGAGATCGTTCTAACTCTTAGTGTCTATGTTCTTGTTTAAATGATTTCTGGTTTATTTTGTGAAATTACCACCATGAGTAATGCATGCTGTTCATAAACAATTGGCTATCTTATTGTCTAAATATCTTTAATCGTTCATGTGTTGTAGGAAGGAATGTCAGCTATCTGTAATTTCTCTTTATAATGCTTGCACAATATACATTACTCATAAATAAGTTACAATTTGGCTCCCTGGGGATAGATAGATAGTTAGTTTTACTTTATTGCTGCATATGTGATTTAGATGCTTGTGAGTTCTAAGATGAGAGGTAAGAATCTGCGCATCACGTTGTGACTACTCCTTGCATCCTTTATCACCCTGCATTGTTAATTAGGCACGTGCATATCATACTTTAAGTAAAAAATACAAAAGTATACACGGTGGACTGGGCCGCAACCGGTAAAACCTTTGTTTTTGTTACTTGACCTACAGTAGTTGGACCGCAAACCGGACGGATCCCCCATACCAAACAGTCGCGGGCTAGTTGGGAACGTTGACTGGGGAGTATCCCTTGCTGTTGTTGCCTGTGAATTTCCAGGCCTCAACACAGTGCTTACCAGCATTTGCAACACGATTCCAATCTATTGTTGGCCTTTCAAGCATTCCATGTAGACTCAACCATGGATTCTCAACCATCTCATGAGCAACCAAAATCAATGGGAAAGGGTTCCTATCTTTCCCAACCTTTGTGCTCACCTATGACCATCTCTTTTCTCTATATCTGAAATTTTTCCTTCATAATTTGATTTTCTGGTTATTCTTTAGTTTGGTAATGGTAATGGAAAAATGAAGAGAATAACATGAGAAAACTATATGTAGTGTAAATATTCATAATAATGAATGTTAGACTTCGAAGGAGATGAGATAATGGTTACAAGACAACTGACATTGTTGATGTAATTGTAACTTTAGAATGTATTCACTTGTATATCTTATGTATTGTACCTTGATGTTTATTTCGGGAAGTGTCTATAATGTATTTGAGTCATGTCATGCCCCGATGTTCTTATCGGGAGATTCAATAATATAAACAAGTCATGTCAAGTCATTGTGGGTAACCCTCCTATTAATTAAGGGTTAAATTCCTTGCAGTTGTGGGGCCCTAGGGTTATTATACCATCCTCGAGAAGTTGACCCTAGGTGAGCTATTGTAAGTCGAGGAAATAGTCCCCACCATTGTGTTAAGGATAACCCTCCTTGTTGGTCGGAGGGGAAAAGTCCCCACAAGTTGTGGGGCACTAGGGTTATTAGACTCTCCTAGAGATGTCAGATCTAGTAAGTAATTGTTAAGTGGGCTGACATGTTTGAGTGGAAATTAAGTGAATGAAAGAATATAAATAGAGAGTGAGCCTCTCTATTTATCACACACACACTCACTCACTGGGGCACATGAGTGAGAGAAAAGAAGTTGGGATCAGAGAGAGAGACTACTGCTGTTGGGAGATCATATTTATGTTTTTGGGTTTTACTTTTGGTGTTGATTCTATCTCTGAGGAAGTTGCGGGGTTTCCTCCTTTATGGTTTCCCCAAGTAAAATTCGTTGTGTCTCTTGTCTCTTGTGTTTATTACTATGCATGTTATTCTCTCAGTTAAAGATCCTAAGATAATGCTAGCTTGAATGATAAAAATCTAACATTGTATCAGAGATAACCTGAGAAGAAGACATTGTGTAGCTGTAGAAGCTAGGGATTCTTAATTTTTAGGTCTCTCTCCACAATCCATCAACAAAAGTATGCTAGGCTGACTCTCCATTGAAGGGTGCATCTCTCTGTTGAAGCGAAATTCGATTCTGAGCATTTTCAGTTTTTGGTGCGAGAAATTAGGGATTCTTATAGAAGAGGAATTTTTGAGTGAGCCCAACATAGGATTACTCTCCTCATAAAAATCAAAGTTTAGAGACATGGGTCAATATTTTTGGTTGGGTATAACTCCGGGAAAGTCAAACCCTAGTTTGACCCCGGGCCGAAAAAACCCTAAAATACTAAAACTGATACGTTTTGGTACATTTGCTATATATCAGGATTGGAGAAGGCTCAGGAGGTGAAACTTTCACAATCCGAATATAATATCCCGATTTACATTGTATCCAAAGTTCAGCCTCATATTCGCTCTACTCTAGGAGATATGATCCCTCCAATATAGGGTTCCAGCCTCTCCCAAGATTCATCCCCAAACAAGACACTTGGGATGAATTACTATATCTTGGGCTACGAAGGTCCAAATGACATTTATGAAGATTTTCTAGAAAGGGCACAGACTATACTTTCTGTGGTACATTTTCATGCCCCAAAGATAAAACAGTGACACGTGGAAGTCTGTACAACTTCGATATGCTGAAAAGTCCAGAAACATGTCACCTTGGGAAAACGATCATAAGTCCCAATTGGTGAAACCAATTATGATAAAAATTGTGGTGCTGGAACAGGGATAGTTGAGGCTACCTTAGTGTGAATTTTCAGACACATAGGATCCATAATTTTAGAGATACCATAGAAACAGTATCAGGCATTTCTGCAGAAGAAATTAGTAAACTAGGGCTTCCTGTTTCGGGAGCTTCCCTCCATTGTTTTCAGAAACTGAGTACATTGGACAACTCACCTTCAAGAGGTCTATATTTCTATCCAATCAAATCTAAAAGATTCCAAGTTTTGAAAATTAGGGTTTCTATGGCAAACCCTAGATCAGCCAGCTCCGGAACCAGGATGGACACCTCAAATTGGTAAGATCTAATCTTTTGATATTTTCATTTGAGGTTCTCATTTCAAAATGATCTATCACATCAGCTTGATGTTAAGTGACGAAGTTGAAAAATTCCAATCATGGAAGTATATGATCTCTCTGAAGAAAATGAATTGGACACCCACATGAGTGGAGAGGTTCCAGTTCCAGAGGGAGATGAGGCTAAAACCTTACACAAGAAGAACTTGGTCAAGGCCAAGAAAATCATTGTTGATTCAATCACGGATCACCTTATACCACAAGTGTCTTCCCTAAAGACACCGAAAGAGATGTTTGATTCCTTGACCAAGATATTTGAAGGGAAGAACATAAATCAGAATATGACTTTGAGAAAACAGTTGAAGAATGTGAATATCCAAAATGCAGAGACCATACAGTCATACTTTACAAGGGTTTCTCAAATCAAAGAACAACTTGTAGGAGTAGAAGAAGAAGTGGAGAATGCAGAAGTGGTGATAACCACCTTGAATGGCCTCCCAGGATCATGGGATTCAGTCATGCAAGGAATGTGTGCCAGAAGGAAGTGATTACTTTCAGCAGACTCTGGGAAGAAGAAGAAGCTTGACTCATAATAAGAGAAGAGAATATGGGATCAACTGAAGATCAAGCTCTCACCATCCAAAGAAGATCCCTTAAGCAATGAGGAATACGAAGGACA
>LPNX011030481.1:75693-90821 GCA_001517045.1 Pseudotsuga menziesii | reverse complement strand
AGGGGAAAAGTCCCCACAAGTTGTGGGGCACTAGGGTTATTAGACTCTCCTAGAGATGTCGGCTCTAGTAAGTAATTGTTAAGTGAGGCCAACATGTTGGAGTGTACATTAAGTGAATGAAAGAATATAAATAGAGAGTGAGCCTCTCTATTTATCACACACACACTCACTCACTGGGGCGCATGAGTGAGAGAAAAAAAGTTGGGATTAGAGAGAGAGAATACTGCTGTTGGGAAATCATCTTTATATTTTCAGGTTTTACTTTTGGTGCTGATTCTATATCTAAGTAAGTTGCGGGGTTTTCTCCTTTATGGTTTCCCCGAGGAAAATTATTTGTGTCTCTTGTCTCTTGTGTTTATTGCTGTGCATGTTATTCTCTCAGTTAAAGATCCTAAGATAATTCTAGCTTGAATGATAGAAATTTAATAGACATAAATTCTAACCATAAAATAAAGGACCCTTAAAACTGTCATAGAAGTTTATCCATCCCATACATCCATAACTACATGATAAGACTTTCCCACCCACCTCACATGCATTCAATGATTGGATTTAATAGTCAAAAGGAAGTAATTGGCTCATTTAAGTCACATTGAAGCAACTAGATGAGTTCTAAGGCTAACACATAGAAAAATAGTATTACTCTCCTATATCCCTCCTTTCCTCTTCCCCTCTTGTGGAATCATAACCCCTCTTAAGTGCTTCTTACACAACCATATTGGTCAATTTTTATCATTTTCTAACATAATACTTACCTAGATTTTACGACATCATAACAAGCCAACCATATGGTCCATATAGATATATTTATTTCATACATGTATATCCATTCACTACTCAGGCCTTGGCCTTGAGTTTAGCACTAGGAATCCATACTATCATCATTCTTTAATACTATCATTGTTCATAAAAATAATTTGGTTAGTGAACTCTTTGTCAACATTCTTATGTTCTTTAAAAGAAATAAGCTTTTGAACTTGTGTGATTGAATTTTCTTGTTAATTAATGACTTCAAGTTTGAGTTTTCTTCAATAGCCTTCTCACTAGAGTAATTCATTTTTTCCTTTTCCATTCTTGTAAATATCATGCATGAAGGAAGGTTGCTCATGTCTAATAAATATACAGTGGAGAGGATTTCTAAATTCATACCTTTTAGTGTATTTTTCCTCTGATTACTTGGACTACATTCAAATTTGAAATGTATATTTATAGATTTGGGGGAATTTCACAAAAAGTATTCTTCTCGTGAGAATTAATGGCATGCTTGGTAGAAGAGAAATCCAAATCCTCTTACATAAACTACAACAAAACTCTCATATTCATTTTAGGGAAATGCTTAGAATTTTTAAATTAAAATACTTGATGACATTACCTTGAAATAATTCTTCAGTATATAAATTGTGTGATATTTATTTGAAGGCTAATTGGATTAATAGCAACAATCATTATATAAATTTGTGTCCATATTTTTGTAGCAGGTTTTAATGGAAAACATGAGGAGAATCCTCGAGTGAAAAACATTACTCTAGTCATTGTTATTTTTGTTGTATTTTTTGTTTGATTCACAAAACTTGATGCTAATTATATGGCTCACATATGCCACTTTTCAAAACTCTTGTGAGATTACTAAACATATTGTTTGAAGTATTATGCTACTAATGACTAAATAAACTTATCATTCTATGGTTTGCAAGGAATTCACCAATAGTGTTCTATCATGATTTATTATTTCATTATGAAGGTATTTCAATAAAGAGGAAAGGGAAAGCCCACGATAGCAAATACGCCTTGAAGTTAATAGACCCTCTAAACTCTTGCATTAAATATTCTTATTTGTATATTTTTACTTCTTACTTGAGGGAATCAAACTGAAGGGAAAGAGGCTAAATTGTAGGTTTGAAGAAAGGAAAGAACTAAATGCATATGAAAATTGCAAAAAGCAAATCCAAGGCAAGTTGTACAATCAACAAAGGGTATAAAGGATGAGCGTGGTATCCCCAATTGGCTCGGTAGCACTTTTGGGCCGACGGGGAACTCCCTCAATTCCACTCTATCAAAATGTCAAGTTTGATACCTAAATCTAATTCCCTTGGCCACCTTTGTAACCTTTTAGGTCTTATGCATCATTCTTCAATTACATAGACATATTTGTATTCTTCCCCTTTTCTCTATTCATTGGGTTCTTCCTCTATCAATGTATTTAGCTTGATCGAAAACTATATTCTACAGTTTTCCTGAACTATCTACTTTGATCCATCAGATTCTCTTCTATTAGAAATCCTCATTTGCACTTGCAACATGAATCTATGAAGGTTTAACCTAGATGTGATAGCCCCGATAGACTACCTCCAACAAGGCCAGGCTTTGAGGTTGTCGGGTCTAGCACATTGGAATTCTTGCTATCGATATCTCTAGGAACTACATTTTTCTACATCCCCTAATGTTCCTCCTCCAATGAGGAATCTCAAATACATTGGGTCTAATACTCCATTGGCTTCTCTCCTTTGGGATATCTCAAATAAAATCCCAACTACGATCGACCCAATACTCCAACTTCGATACATCGAAATTCTCCTCCCTACTCCTTTGTGGTAATTTTCCAATATCAAATCCCCGATCCATCAAGTTTTGAAACATTGAAATTACGCTCTTGGGATCCTCAATTTTCACCCTCTGTAGAAATATTTGAAGAAAAATATTCGATAGGGTTCTCCCTAACACATTGGGTCCCTGTCCATTGAGATCCTCATTCCATCAAGACTCTTGTACATACAATCTTAGCCGTATTTCTTGGTAAAAACTACTTGATAGTCTCATTGGAATTCGGACATCAAGATACCTTCATGTTTTCCTTACCTATAGTTATCTATGGTTAACTTTCAATGAATCTTGTCTGATGGACTATACTTAGTCAATTTTATGGGTTTCCTCAAGGATTGAAATGATGGTTTCATTTAGCAATTTAACTTCATTTTCCAGGATCCTTAGCCCAATTCAGGTTGCTCGTTAACCTCAGGTTAACATGGCATAAATATTCAAGAAAATAGGTGTGGAATTGGGGGAAAGCATCGAATCAAGAGCTATCACTTGATTCTTGACTCCTTGATCTAGGCCAACTCCTATCGAAGCCAAGGAAGGTGGTCCCTTAGAAAATAACTAAGGATGTTAAGCTAAGTTACAAAGGTAAATGTTATTTTAGGATTTTAAATGAATTACTGAAACAAGAATTTTAAAGATGATTTAAATAACTTTAAAATCATGTAAAGAATATCCCATCTGACATGTAAATTCACTTAAGAAAAATTGATTGTTGCACATAGACTAGTGCCGGGTAGGTGAAAAGTGTTGTAAAGTAAAATGTTTTGCAAACGTCTCTTCTTTAGTTTTAATTATTAAAGATGAGTGGTTTTGAGTTATTTTAGGAAGATAGGTGCCACCTCTAGTGAGTTTTTTCACTCTCCCTTCCTGATGTGAGACAGAACCATCTAAGAATGTGCCCCCTTGATGATGAGGTGCACCCTTCCTTCCTAATGCACCACTTCTTGAGAGAGATCTTTCATCTAATCCTCAATCAAATATTTTGGATCCCTTATAAATAATTCAACTCACCACCACTACAAGAGAACTGGATAGTGTCCCATACAAATTTCCCTAATTTATGGTATCTTTGATTTTCTCTTAATTTGCCTTTTTGGCCATTTATTTGGTCTTTTTTGGCCTTTTCGAGAGAAAAGCACATTAAGTGATAAATAATCATGATTTTTTGTTATCTCAAAGTGGGTAGACACGTAAAGTGGGTGCTATGATTTAGAAAACTAGAACCCCCATGAATAATTCCACCTTCTAACACCACTTTTATGACTATTTTTTACATTAAAAACATTAAAAGATTTCCCTGTTTTACACGAAATTTTTTTATTAGCTGAAAATTAAAAAACCTAAGGGAGAATTAGTACATGTTCATATGAATAAAAAATAGTGACTAGCATGGTAATATGCATTGACACCTAGACTTTAGTAACCTCATGTCACGTTCCCGACCCTCCGACCGGCGAAGAGGACGCGACCAACACCAATCACTCAACTGGGCAAACAGCCCCATGAACATAAACATGAAAAATGATGATATTAAAAGCTTAAATAACATGCATAATAGAGTGCATAAAACATCATACAAGATGCATAATTCCTCAATCATTCAGCGAAAGCAAACATATTCATAAACCAACATTCAGCATGTTCATCATAACTCATTAAACATCAATATAATTGCAGAGATGGAATAGCAATGGTACTTATCTTTTGATGAAGAATCCCACAACCAGCTACGTCGCTGCAATGTTCCACCCAACCATAGGCCAGCTTGCTCATCAATCTCTCAGCAATGCTGCCACCCCTGAGCTGGGCATGATTCCTCCAAGGATAAGGGTCAATGCAAGCTTACACATAGCCAGGGGACACACTCAGCAAACCAACACAGCTGGGTTTGTCAGGCCATCAATAGACCGGCCAAGCCAACAAATTCCAAAGACCAACCACTGCTTACGTGCAGCAAAACCATCCCTTCATAGCCCTGTGAAGAAGTAAAGGCAACCGGGGATAATCCCAAACAAAAGATGAGCACAACTCAAGCCCATAAGGCGAGACAGAGTTGTTCTTGGCCCTGACGTGGCCAAAACAACTCAGACAGTCTCAAACAAAAAAGAAGTCAAACTCCAACAATCCGCAGCAGCCCAACTTCATAGTGAATGAGGGAAACATCACACAGTCCAAAAAACAGAGGAGAAGCCAACTCCCAGCGTGAACAGAGGAAAACTCAACCAACGGATTGGAAATCCACGACGGCTCAAAACGAAATTGAACACCACAGCCAACAAAACACAGGGAAGACAACAGTCCCAAAACGAATTCAGTGAGCACGGCTCACAACATGGAAAAACGCACACTCAGTCCACAATTGAAGAAGAAATTGGACTCACCGCCACATCCAAAAATCATGGGAAGAACAACAACAACCCAAAACATGGGTGAAATCAACAGCAAGCCGCATACACAGCAGAAATTCATGCTTGCAAGGCTGCTCTCCCAGCTCGCTGCATGCGCAAAACTAGAGAGGGAACCCTCGACCAGCGTGTGAGGAAGATAGAACCGACCTCTGCGTGAGGAAGATGAACAGACCACTTCCTCAGCGCACAGATGAACAGGCAATCCCAGAGAAAAATGAACAGACCACAGAGAACCTGCATAATGGAGAGTGCGTGAGGGAGAATAGAGAGTCGTGTGGCACCAACCGACCATGGGAGAATGGGGAAATTGTGGAAGAAAGGAGTGGATGCAGTCGTGGGTGGAGTGGGCGCGTGGGCAAGGGACTGACAGTCCTACCACCCCACTCCCAAAAGCAATAACTACCTCAACCACCAGCCATAACTGCCCCCAACAACAAAACCAAGTCATTGAAGAGGTTGGTGAAACAAGAAAGGTGGCAAAACAAACAAGGTGGCAACACATGGGTTTTTCCCCCATAAACCAAGGTTTGACATCCCCCACCCCTTATCCTTTGGAACCATGCCCTTTTCATTCAACGTTGCACTGTCGTAGCTGGTTGTGGTTTTAGTTTTAATTGATGTGCGTATTTACATGATGCCGAATTATAATGTGCCAAATGGCACGATAAACCATCGGCAACTATCACCATTGCCGAAACACACACACAACCAAATCGATGGTGGGGATTTTGCCTTGAGCTCCTCACCATGATTAATTACAATATATACATCATGCAAACGGGATCAAAACCGGGGACATTACATTCCCCTCCCCCTTGGAGTAACACCGTCCTCGGTGTTCCATTACATATATATACAATACATATATAATTGCACATCAAAATTTCAAAATTGCAGATCTGTCCCACGTTCAATAATTTATGTTGAACGTTCAAGACCAAGCCCCTCGGCTTCCATGGACTTCTCCTGCTGGTTCTCAGCTTCCAGCTGATCCCGAAGTCTAGGAAATTTGTGGCTATTGCCCTCATCATGTTCCCTCATTGGACAATCCCGGCGTAAATGATGTCCTCCGCATCTCCAGCATTTCACTGGCTGCTTCATCTTTACCTGCTTAATTTCCTTTGAGTCTTCATGCCTGGACCGTTTCCTATCGGGTCGCTTGGACAATTGTCCCATTGCTGATCCACCTTCCTTTCCTTTGTCGATTTCTCCCAAAAGGCTTTTCACCTCCCTTTGCAAACCAATAGAGTCTTGCAAATTCTAGTGGTTCATCTCATTCTGCCTTCTCTGTATCTTGAGCATCTCCCCAAGATTCTCTTGGGTCTTGGCAATCATTTGAAGGAGACTTCCATCTAAGTCCAACAAATTTTGATCTGCTGCCATATTCAATGCGCACCACCTGGTTTCACTTTTTTTACCTGTGAAATGCACCATTGAAATTTTATCAGACCAAGCATAATATAGACATTAAAATCAGTCAGTTAATTACCCAATTGGCATGACAGTCCAAGCCTCATCAAGGAGACTTTCATATTTTTCATGCCTTCCCAACAGGCACACGAGCTCATTCATGTCCATTCTTGGGCAGGGAATTAACCATTCCAGCATTCACAATTTACTTTAAGCAAATACACACATTTCATTTCAATCATACATGCATTAAACAATCCTTTGTTTTTATAATGCATAAATGTATATGTATATATATAATCAAAAGGCAAGAGAGAGCAGTAAGAGTTTTTCCCCTCTTTATTTTGTTCCATCCTAGAACCCACACCATCACTGTGGCTTTTCATGCTCTCAGCCTCTTTCACTTCACCGTGAATGTTGGACCAATCCTTCTTGGTCATGACACTTAGTGTCTTCGGTCTATTCCAGACCTCTAAACCATGGAGTCTCTCCACATGGTTTTCCTCGGCTGTTAGGACTCCCCCGTCTTACTAGCACCTTTTTCATTACCGCTCAACCCGAGCTTTCCAGGACAGTCACATGTCCACATACACCTCTAGGATGCTCTCATAGTCCTCGCCTACAGTGATACCTATATCCAAACATTGAATAGATTCACATGTTTAGTTTATTCTCATCAATTTTATCTCTAGAGCAAGAGCTCAAAACATCATAACCAAATCATATCCACATGTATATTCGTAAGCAAAATAATCCAATACTTATCTGTATTGTGTGTTTCCTTGTTCATCCACAAGATCCTGCTTCGCTTTGCAAGCCTTGGGAGCACCTATGGACTTAGATGTTAGGTCAGCATGCCGACTGCTCCACAACATCAATTTTTTTTTAAATGTCCAGCCAATACATCCTTATGTCGACTGGGCTTGGAACTTTATCATGACCGTTTCCAGGTCTAGGATCTACTATGGATCCTCAGGCATATCACAGCCCATCATACACTTATATCAACAATAACACATACACTTATACCAACCATACACTTATACCACCATACACTTCTATCAACAATACGCTTATACCAACATACACTTATACCAACCATTTACCTTTACCTTTACCTTTAGCCTATTAACACAAGCAACACAAGCAATACAAGCGAACTCATCAGTGTTATTGCTCTAAAAACTGTAATCACATTTCATATCATTCACTATCAAGTATTGAGACACCAGGAGTGCGTCCACTCCCTAGAGTGTAATCAATATTGAAAACCCTTTCATGATCCAACATCGGAAAAGTGTGCACCCATTCCTGGTGTGTGCCATGCAGGCCCTATGCATACTCAAGCAATCGGTCATAATGGATATTAAATCAAAACATGTTCTACATATGGAATTTAATAATTAAACATGCATATTCTTAGCAAGGGTCACAGAACACTTATCCATTTGCCGTCGCAGTATGCCTTTGTTAAGGAGGAATGGAGGCTCCTTTCCTGAGTTAATAGTCCCTTAGTTAGCCACCCCAATCTCCTTTTTATATTTCACATTTACACATGTCTTACCAACATAACCCATACCATCTCACTCATGTTATTTACCAAACATGCAGTGCAGATGAGACATTTCAAAATGTCTAATGGCGTTTCACCCGAAACCCATTTTCAAGGGAAAACCTTCCCATGACGTTTGGCTCTTGCAGGTCATCACACATGATCTTCCTGCAGTGTGTACCCCTGACACATTCATCAAATAGCCAAATAGTCAATCATTACCTGATACTACAATCCAAATTGATTGTTCCATAGCCAAGCAATGACATTAGAAATCAAATTCATTAGGAATTTGCAATTCTATCTACTACAGAAATTGACTTGTTCAATTGTGGGTTTCTTGTAAGCAGCACTACTATGCCCATTACAATTTTATGCTTACTATCATAACATGAATACCCACTTACCATGCGTCCCTCCTGACACAATCTTACACAAGCCAACAATGATTAGTAGTCGTCAGCAATTCCTTTAAATTCGAAATTCACAATTTAAATTTAACAATCCAACTATTATGCACATCAACTATTTTCACAACCATGAGACTCTTATCATAGAGTTTGGCTCTTTTTACATGGTAGATTCTGGCATTGGTCAGGGTCTTACCTCTCACTGCCATGCTCGAAATAATCTACCTGAAACCTGAGTTTCAATCAACCAAACACAATCTTGTGCAAGCCAAATAGTGGCTAGTAGTTGTCAGCAATTTCTTAAATCCGAAATTCACAATTCGTTTTTTTTTTAACAACCTATTATGCATACCATATGGTAAATTCTGGAAGTGGTCAGGGTCTTACCTCTCACTGCCATGCTCGAAATAATCTACCTGAAACCTAAGTTTCAATTAACCAAACACTTGGTAAGTCTGGATGCATATAACCTTTTCATTGCTACAACCATCACTGAAGCATTTTCAGAATATAACATTCAAATACTTCCAGCTGTTAGTCACATCAATATTACCAAAACTCATTTACTTCATGCAATCATTATCGTATTAACATTTGCAAGGCATAGTCACATCATTCATGCAATTAAATGAAATGTTTAGATACTCCTTACTTCACAGGCGTATCATTCATACCACCTTGGTCTTCAATAGAGCATTTCTGGCAGCCAACTGATCATGACTATCCTGCATTCATAACAACCTCTGAAATGATTCCTGAATTATCATCAATTCACCATTTCAGTCATTAGTTAGTCCGCATATCACATGCATTCATCTCAATGCATTCATGCAATACATCACAACATTGCACCTACACTTATGCAATCAGTCATTCACACCCTTCATAGGCATACATCCATTGCATAACTACAAGGTTCATAAAATCTTTCCAATCCTATCCATTCATGCTATCTTGCATTCAATATACCGTGCATGGCCTAACCATGACTAATTCATATAGGATGCATTATTATAATCAATATCATCAACATATATAGGCATGACACCTTTTTATATTCCAGCATCCACATGGTATGAGGTCTCTTACCTTTACCACTCCATGGAATTTGTCATAAGCAAACTCTTACCTACATGGGTCTTACTTACACCCTTGACATGACCAATTTGATTGGTCCTTTGCAGGAGATTGCAGCGTTTGCTCACCAACTTTTATCCTGGACTTGTTGCTTTATCCCTTTCTCCAGAGGGTTGCTGGTCACATTCCATCAGCATCAGCAACATATTCAGCTAGGTCCATGTCGTCGTTGGTTTTTCCACTAATTCCAACATCAAGCAATGATTATCATTAGTGGTTCATTATAAACGTAAAATCTTTAATATCCTATGTATACGATACATATCCTTATGCATTTCAAGCATGAAACTCAGGAATGACAGTTATAATCAGCAAGACAGGGTTTTAAGGAAACTTCCCTTTTCAAGTCTTTCATCCTGGCATGGAACTACTCTTCCATACAGCAGCTGATTGACTTCATAGTCCTTGCTACCCCTGGGCATGCAATTGCCCAGATTTGTCCGTTCGATAGCAGCGGTCATCACTAGCACTTTGCTGCTTCATGCTCAGATTTCGATGACTTTCCCTTGTTCCCTACTGGATAAGCTTTCCAACGCCTATCCATATGCTTCATTCCAACCTCGGGTGTGAAAACCACACCACTTCCAAGAATGAATATTTTCACCAAATTTCTGCATTTTTACACACAACTATATTTTGGTCTGGGTGCCAACTTCAACCATTTGTAGGAGCAAGTCTAGGAAGATTCAGGAAAACCTTTCTATTGGGAGAAGTCAATGCATACAATGAGGAACACTCATTAACTTGCGGATCTCATTTCTGATGCATTGTCCATCTTTTATGAATTCTGGGTTCTACTAAATTGCCCAAAACATAGAATCTTCTTTTCTCCAGAACGACTGTCTCCGGGGATGAAGGGGGTCAAGGTAGCTTGCCCCCTTGTGGCTTCCACTGTAGGAAGGGGCGAGGGTAGTGCCCTCATTTTTTTTTTAAATCACTGGTTTTCGCACAATCTGGCGCATAAGATTGCTGCCTCTTTTTCCTGTTTAGCCCCTAAGAATTCACTGAAAAACAGCTCAAAATCCCACTGAAAAATAGTCAAAATTCACTAAGAAATCCCACAAAAAAACTCAAAATTATCCTCTGCAGAATTGGCTCCCGAAACACTAACCATTTCACAGAATCAGCTACTGAAACCACTAACCATTCCGCAGAATCGGTGACTGAATCCCTTTCACAGCCGCAACGTCGGAACATCAAACCTCTATCGTCTTGTGCCTTTGGATTCCGCAACGGCGGCACACGAGCCACTTCCTCTTTCGATTGGTGAACTAATTTTTTTTACTGGCATCGACGTCGGTAGTATTTCTCATCGGAAGACTTAGTGCTTTCACTTTCGCAACGGCGGCACAGCAAACATGAACTTCCTCTGGCAGTCAACAATTTCTGCCTTAGAAAAATTTCAACTTCCGGCGTCGACGGTCTTTCTCATCAGCCAGGTAGTGTCTTTGGATTCCGCAACGGTAGAAGACCAAACCACTATTTCTTCCGATCGACGCCAAATCGCTTAGAAAATTTTTCCACTTTTCTTTCCAACTGCTCCATCGGGCATGCTTCCGCTACGTCGGAAGTCCACTTCGCTAACTCTTCCGCAATGGCGGAAGTCTTTCCCGCTAGTGGCTTGACCGCTCAACACTTAAACAAAATTTTCAAAAATTCTTTTCTGCTGCTGCGCCTCGTCGGGTGGCCTTCTGACTACATCTTCCACCACAGCGGAAGTCAATTCCTCTAGGGGTTCTGACTGAACAAACTATTCAACACTTGAACCATTTCTTGAAATTTGCTGCCGTCTTAATTTCTGATCCCTGCTGGGCATGGAAGGTAATTCCACCCTCTGTTAGTTGCTCCTTCTTGGCCCATAGAGGCCCATTGTTGCAACATGAGCTCTGATACCATACTGTCACGTCCCCGACCCTTCGACCGGCGAAGAGGACGCGACCAACACCAATCACTCAACTGGGCAAACAGCCCCATGAACATAAACAGGAAAAATGCTGATATTAAAAGCTTAAACAACATGCATAACAGAGTGCATAAAACATCATACAAGATGCATGATTCCTCAATCATTCAGCGGAAGCAAACATATTGATAAACTAACATTCAACATGTTCATCATAACTCATTAAACATCAATATAATTGCAGAGATGGAATAGCAACGGTACTTATATTTTGATGAAGAATCTCGCAACCAGCTACGTCGCTGCAACGTTCCACCCAACCATAGGCCAGCTTGCTCATCAATCTCTCAGCAATGCTGCCACCCTCGAGCTGGGCATGATTCCTCCAAGGATAAGGGTCAATGCAGGCTTACACATACCCAGGGGACACACTCAGCAAACCAACACAACTAGGTTTATCTAGCCATCAACATACCGGCCAAGCCAGCATAGTCCAAAGACCAACCCCTGCTTACATGCAACAAAACCATCCCTTCACAGCCCCGTGAAGAAGTAAAGGCAACCGGGGATAATCCCAAACAAAAGATGAGCACAACTCAAGCCCATAAGGCGAGACAGAGTTGTTCTTGGCCATGACGTGGCCAAAACAATTCAGACAGTCTCAAACGAAAAAGAAGTCAAACTCCAACAATCCGCAACAACCCAACTTCATAGTGAATGAGGGCAACATCACACAGTCCACAAAATAGAGGAGAAGCCAACTCCCAGCGTGAACAGAGGAAAACTCAACCAACGGATTGGAAATCCACGGCGGCTCAAAACGAAATTGAACACCACAGCCAACAAAACATAGGGAAGACAACAGTCCCAAAACGAATTCAGTGAGCACGGCTCACAACATGGAAAAACGCACACTCAGTCCACAATTGAAGAAGAAATTGGACTCATCGCCACATTCGAAAATCGTGGGAAGAACAACAACAACCCAAAACATGGGTGAAATCAACAGTAAGCCGCATACACCGCTGAAATTCATGCCCACGAGGCTGCTCTCCCAGCTCGCTGCATGCGTAAAACTAGAGAGGGAACCCCCGACCAATGCGTGAGGAAGACAAAACCGACCTCTGCGTGAGGAAGATGAACAGACCACTTCCTCAGCGCACGGATGAACAGACAATCCCAGAGAAAGGAGAACAGACCATAGAGAACCTGTGTAATGGAGAGTGCGTAAGGGAGAACAGACAGTCGTGTGGCACCAACCGACCATGAGAGAATGGGGAAATTGTGGAAGAAAGGAGTGGATGCAGTCATGGGTGGAGTGGGCGCGTGGGCAAGGGAATGAAAATCCTACCACCCCACTCCCAAAAGCAATAACTACCTCAACCACCAGCCATAACTGCCCCCAACAACAAAACCAAGTCATTGAAGAGGTTGGTGAAACAAGAAAGGTGGCAAAACAAACAAGGTGGCAACACATGGGTTTTTCCCCCATAAACCAAGGTTTGACATCCCCCACCCCTTATCCTTTGGAACCATGCCCTTTTCATTCAACGTTGCATTGCCGTAGCTGGTTGTGGTTTTAGTTTTAATTGATGTGCATATTTACATGATGCCGAATTATAATGTGCCAAATGGCACGATAAACCATCGGCAACTATTCCCATTGCCGAAATGCACACACAACCAAATCGATGGTGGGAATTTTTCCTTAAGCTCCTCACCACGATTAATTACAATATATACATCATGCAAACGGGGTCAAAACCGGGGACATTACACCTCATAAGGCCTAACCACCAAGACAATTACTCCATCTTTGGAGGTTTGAGTGAAAAGCTCGAAAATTATAAGTTGTTGAAAAGCATTAAATAATTAACAAGGAAAAACACTCTAGAGTAATTGAATTGCTGACTAATTCTAATTAGGACAAGCCTTTTACAAAAGTACATCATGCTATGTCACTTATTACAATTCCCCCAAGGGGGTATGAACATGCAAAAATTGGAAAAAGGGACAAAATGGCCTACATGGACTTCTGAACACTAATGATGAAAAAGAGAATTGTTCAATATTGAACGAATCACTTGAAAGTTGAACTAATTAAAACTTAGGTTATAACAATCTGCAAATGTTGTCCAATAGTCTGCACGATTCATACTTACATGCAAATACGATTATTACTACTACTGCAAACCAAGCATTCCATAGGAAATAAAGCAAAGATATAAGGAGATAAGAAAGATTACACAACCAACATGAATATATGTTGTCAATACTTTTAAAAACATTCACATTCACACTTGCATATTCTTATAACACTCAACACAACAAAATATATATACTCATCCCATTCAACATAAATTTATGAAGCAATGAAATCAACAAAACACATCAAATGAATACTTTCTTAAGGATTTATTTCCTAAGCAACCGATTGTGCACGAGCAATATTCAATCCAACCATAGGCACTCTGTCTAGTATATACTCTTTCTACTGAGAGTCCACATCCAATATGGGCACGATTTCCACATAGAAAAGGGGAACTACTAAGGCTCACTCACAAACACACATTCCTAGCTAAGCCAACCCAAAATTGGGTTTATCAGGATATAAAAATAAATAAGGGAAAGGATTTCTAAGATACTGATCTCAAACACATATCTATATTTTCCTTAAGAGGAATCAACCAACTTGGCACCCATAATACTTTCCCCACACAGCACCAAAAAGGTCCCCTTCATTGCTCAACACTCCCTCTAGCACTTCCTTCCTCTAGGTGTTGTTTAGGGCATGCATAGAAAGGCAATCCAAACTGTGGTCATCTTCCAAGGAAGGAGGTTCTAGATCACTAGGTTTATCAAGAACATCCCGAACCCCACTATGTCACCAAGACACAATTACATAACTAAGCTAGCCCATAACTGGGTTTATCAGGCTACCAAGAGGACTAAGGAAAGGATTTATAAGCTAGCGATCTCAACCACATAGCTATAGTCACCTCAAGACTCAACCAACTTGTCACCCATAATACTTTCCCCACACAACACCAAGAAGGTCCCATTTTTTGCTCAACATCCCCTTGAGCGTTCCCTTCTTCCAGGCGCTATTTAGTGTGTTCATCTTCCAAGAAAGGAGTTTCTATCATTCACTTGGTTGATCAAGAACATCTAAATTCCCTCATCTACTCTTGGATTCATACACAAGGCTCAAATAGTTAACATATTCACACTAGTTGGTTGATGATAGAAGAAAACACAAGCATAACATAATTCATGCAAGAAGCTTACTTGTCGTTTTTTCAGCCAACCGAAAATTGAGAAAGGTAAGACTCATTGATTATCTTAGGAGTACACACTTTTCCAAAAGAACTTAACTCCTGCTGAGAGAGTAATATTGATAATTAATTCAAGAAATGGGCTTTGATCCACCATTTTTCCACTGTACAACAAGCAATCCTCAGTTCATAATTGTTGGGCGACTTAGACACAAAGTTGACATATACCTTATCCTTCCAAAGATAATAATTGACTCAACCACTTCTTAGAACAATTGAATGATTGAGTGCATAGGTTAGCTTGCTAGTTAATGGCTTATGGGTTTGAATAAGTCTCTCCCTAATCTTGTGAACATCATGCCCCTTGATTCTTGTTGGTTTGCACAGTCAATTGTGGGCTTTCTTTACACACACACACACACACACATGTATACA